>CM070493.1:44323991-44409509 GCA_036324585.1 Champsocephalus esox
ACAGGACGAGAAGGTGTTCTGTTTTATGTAATGAGGCCTATGCTTCTATTCTTCTTCCATCATTCCCTGATCTGTTGGGAACACAGCCGGCAAAGTTCAAATGTGCAAACATCATTTGTAATTCTCCCTCTTCCCTCCACGTCTCTCCCATAGTCTAACTCTATGGCTTTAGAACATGGCTCCATTTTCTTTCTTTTCTCATTTTCCCACCCTTCCTCTTGTTTTCTAACCCTCTGTCTTTGTTCATCTCTTTTTCTTTATTTCTTTTCTTTCTCCCGGTCCCTTCCCCCAGTTTTCCCACCTCCATGCTCCATCAGAAGCACCACAAAGCCGCCCTGCCTGGCAACCACCGCGCTGCCGCCTCTGCCCCGGCAACAGGCCGTCGCCAGGGCTGCTGACCCCTGACCCCATCACAGCTGCTCAGCCATCACATATCCCACAATCCCCTGCTCCCAGCTCGCTCCCGTGACCAGGGGGGTCACACACGGGAATCAGCAGAGATGTGATTGCATTGCTTTCTCTTTGTCCTTCATCTAGTTTAAAAAAAGAAGGAACGTAGGAGAGAGGAGTAAAGGAGACACACAGGAATAAGAGTAAATGAAAGGAAAGGACATGAAGGAAAGAAAGAGAAAAGAAGGAAAGGAGATGAAAGAAAGATGGAATAAAAGGTAGCAAGAGAAGAGAAGTCCAGAAAAGATTGAGAAAAAAAAGGACATTAAATCAAAAGAAGAAACAGGGAGATAAGATGAAAATAATTAAGAACAAGAGGAAAGGAAACAAAGGGAGGAAGGAAATGAGGACGGCAGTAAAATGCATAACATATATGTAACCGGTCTGGTTTGACGCCACATGTGGTCTCTGCGTTGTGTATGCGTTGTGTAAATGAGAACGACTTCCTTCTTGCCAAACGGGATTTATTCTCTGTGCAAAACAGAATATAACAATTAGAGCTTCACACTTCTCCTCAGTGCAGCCTGAAGCTAACTCAGGAAAGTATACATAACAAACAATACAATTTACAGTTACAAACACAAAAAGAATACCCACATACCTGTGCAAAACAGAATATACAAATTAGAGCAGGAAATGGCTTCATCAGCTTTCTAGCTTCACACCTTCAGTGGAAGAAAACACCCACATGTTAGTTAGCATATAGCTAAACTTTAGAAAGCTCCCAAAACAGTTTGAAGCGCTGCACATTATATAAACTAGTCACACACGGCAAAATATAAGCCGCGTTCACACTGCGGTACTTTTCCCACTGTTGAGAACTTCATAGTATGAAGTAAATACTTAAAACGAAAGTTATAATTAAATATAATCAATTATATTCTTGTATAACCCACAATTAAAATGCTCCATATTATATGCTTTTCTATATTTACAGCATAAACAAAACAAAGTGGTTTGTTAAGTTGAGTGTAAGGCCTAACAATGATTTATGCCCTGCTCTCTGATAAGAGAGGAGGCAGGGAGGGGGGGCTCCGGACTTAAGGAGAAACAGATTGAGGCCTCAAAAAGGTGGTTATGTCATAGTCATAGAATATGTCTAGTCATGTTTTGTTTTACACAAACTTGGGAAGGTGTGTCTTATGCCAGAGCCAATAGAATATGTTGGTTGGGTATAGAGGAGGTGTTTTTCTATCCGGTTTTTTGAGCATAAAAAGACTGGCTGGGTTAATAGCTCTCGGTAAGGTTCTCTCAAACTGGGTGAATATCTCTTGTATTTCTTGGTTGGAATGATGAGGGAATTGCTTTGAATGCTGAGTGAATTGATTTGAATGCTGCATGGAATGATTTTATGAAAGAGGATTTTTGATGGTTTAGTGAAACCTGCCACGTGAGGAAATCCCTCCGAATCAGTCATTGCGGGATTTTGATGGTTTAGTGACACCTGCCACGTGAGGAAATCCCTCCGAATCAGTCATTGCGGGATTTTTATGGTTTAGTGACACCTGCCACGTGAGGAAATCCCTCCGAATCAGTCATTGCGGGATTTTGATGGTTTAGTGACACCTGCCACGTGAGGAAATCCCTCCGAATCAGTCATTGCGGGATTTTGATGGTTTAGTGACACCTGCCACGTGAGGAAATCCCTCCGAATCAGTCATTGCGGGATTTTGATGGTTTAGTGACACCTGCCACGTGAGGAAATCCCTCCGAATCATTGCGGGATTTTGAATGGGCTTTTAGTATCACCAGTCTTTGTATGAGAGAATGTCACAACTGAAATAGGCAGGTAAAGGGAAACATTTTGGTAATAAATGTAAGACTGTGATTTAATGTTTCATATGTGAACATGATCACAGCATCATTTTTGTGTGTTGTTTAGTATAATTATAATGTTGTAAACAGAGAAGGTAAAAACCCTGTATTAGTTTGGGCCTATTTTTCTTCAAATAAACTGATCCCACCTTTTGGACTGGGACAACTTAAAGGACATCTGTGCTCTCCTCTCCTGATTCAAAGGTAAGATTGCACCCTACCACACACACGTAGGTAGGAACACACCCCATTTACTGATACCAAAATCCTTCGGGATCGCTTAAACAGATTAAAAAAGAGTTGTCTGAATTGAAACAGCAGTTAATTGAACCTGGTTCTTCGGGGAGTTAATAGAGGTGAGATCTTGCTGACGTTTGGTGGATCTGAGCCAAGCAGTAAACTTACATAGACTCAGTAACTTCGGTCGGGTCAATTAGTGAGGTCAGAGTAATTTACCGGAATAAATTAATCGGGGCCTCACCTAGAACTCTAAACACACAAAGGTTCATGCGAACTTAGTTCATGCTCGCGTTCACACCAAAAAGAGCCGGTACTAAGAGTAGTTCATGCGAACCTTTTAATCCCCTCGAAAGTCCCTGCTCTCTAGCAGGGACTTTCGAACGGCTCTTTTTTGAGAAAAGAGCTATATTCCTGATTGGCTGGGCGAATTGCAAACCACGCCCCGTAAAACTCCCAAAAAGTTTTGTGAAGCCGCCATTTTATTATCCTCGCATTAGCATTATTATCATTAGCATAAGCCTAGCGCAGAAACGCAGAGAGACTCACTTATGGCAACACAAAATAAAACGTGGGAGCGGTGGAGATGAGGAGGTGTTGGCGTTCTGGCGATTTACTCGGAAGGCTTCAGTAGAAGCTGCTGGGACTCCCAGCAGCTTCTACTGAAGCCAGTCCCCAACTCCGGGGACTTCCGGCCGGGAACTTTGGGCGGCAGTATACGCCGTGAAGTGGTTTGCAGCCTGCCAGTAAACCCAAAGCAGAAGAAGAAGAAGAAGTGACGTCAGCGGCTTCATTTGCCTAATCCACCCCCAGGGCCTTTTTCTGGTGTGAACGCGATCTGTACTTAGTTCATGCGAACTAAAGAGTTCACATGAACTAAGTTCGCATGAACCTTTGTGGGAAAAGTACCGCAGTGTGAACGCGGCTAAAGATACTAACTGCAAATAGGTTTGGCTTGTGTGAAGTGTAACATTAAAAAATCTATTTACATATAACATACAACATTTGTGACACCACTCGTTCCACTTACTTCTCCTCAGTGCAGCCTGAAGCTAACTGAGGAAAGCAGCGCGAGTCTGCAGAAATGTGCCGGTGCCAAGAGTACCAAAATAAAACGTACTTTTCAAAATAAAAGCATCTAAAATATAAAGTGACAGTGACAAGTTTTACAAATAAAGTATGGACAATGATTTTACTGAAATATAAACAAGTGAAGTTATACATCGGTTACATACACCCCTCCTATATTTCTCAAAAATTCAGACCACACATAGCTAAACCATAGAATAAACCATTCTGACCTCCAAGACAACTGACATCAAACTTGTGCAGGGTTAACTGAAAAACTCTTAGCTCTACCATCGGCTGTAAAAGCCACCAACTATATAGGTTCAGAGAAAACATAAGGGAGATCAAGCCTTAGTCCCTCCTAGATCAATATGATCTAGGAGGGGCAGGGACCCTGCTACTCTCAAACAGGTAACATATTACACAAAACACATACATTGGTCCTTGTCCCTTAAAAAGCATATTCACCAGATCAGAGGTACAAACAAAAACAAAACTACAAGCTTGTCACTTTAAAACAGTGTAAGTAGTGACTGAGATCTCTGGTTAACTGAACTCACAAAACCCCTTAAATCAAAAGGCTTTTGGACCATGGACTCAATGAATCGATTGACTCTTTTGCTAACCCTGCCTGCCCTGGTCCTGACTACAGGTTCAGTTTCTACTGTCGATTGTACCTGTGTAACTGTGACATGACCTGTGTCTGCAGGATGTGACTGAGTGTCTAGGTGTCCTGAATGTACATGTGACATGAATGATGAGTCTGAGTCAGCCCCTGCAACTAAGCTGTCGAAGTTAGTGTCTCTGCTGGACCGGTTCTGGTCATTTGGGAAGCACTGAATTGGACCATCTGCAGACCAGTCCACTTCTGGAATGCCCTGACTTGACTGATCTACCTCAGACGATCGTTCACTCATAATCATTTGACTCCGGGTTTCCTCTGATCCACTCATTATCCACGTACTGGTCCTGCCTCTTGAATCCTCCTCCTCCTCCTCCTCCTCCTCCTCCTCCTCCAAAGAGTCCAGGGAATCAATCGTATACGACCTTTCCTCCACTCAGTATCACACAAGTCTTCTCCAGTTGTCACCACAGGCAAAAAGCTGATGTCTAAGACCAGGTTTCGATTAACTATCTTAGTGTTTCCACTACTGTCCACCAGCTTGTATGTGTGTGTCTGCAGGTTTCTGTCTTTAACTGTGTACACAATTGCACTCCATTTGTCAGCCAGTTTCTTCTTTCCTCTCTCACCTGTGTTTGCAATGAGCACTCTGTCCCTTAAGTTCAGGTGAGTGCCTCTCACTTTTCTGTTGTAACCACTTGCTTGTTTGTCCTGTTCTTTGATGCTGTGTTCTTGGGCAATTCTTCCTGCTCCATGAAGATGTGACATGAGCGTGTTGGCATAGCTTTTGTAATCAACAACCACTGGATCATGCAACACTTGCTTGAACATCACATCCACAGGGAGCCTCGGGGTTCTGCCGAACATGAGCTGGAACGGTGCATATCCTGTTGTTTCATGTACTGTTGCATTATATGCAAAAGTCAGAGCTTGTATCTGTTGAGGCCACTTGTGTTTTTCTTTTAGAGAGAGAGACCGCAGCATATTCCCAAGTGTTTGGTTGAATCTTTCCGTTCCTCCATTTCCCATTGGATGGTATGCAGTAGTGTGTGATGTGGAGACTCCGAAAGTTTGAGCAATTCTGCTATGAGCTCACTCTCAAAATGAGCTCCCTGATCGGAGTGAACACGCTCTGGAAAGCCATACACACAAAACACATGATCCCACAGCTTCTTGGCGACCTGTCTTGCAGTCTGATTGGTGCATGGAAAAGCGTGTGCTAGCTTTGTGAAGTGGTCTGTCAAAACAAGAACATCCACTGAGTGCTGCTTACTATACTCCGCACTCCAGAAGTCTATGGACACTAACTCCATGGGGGCCGACGTCCTGATGCTTTCAAGTGGGGCTCGAGCAGAGGGTTCTGGTGTCTTCGCCAGAATGCACCTTTGACAGCACTTGACATACTCTTTGACATCAGACTCCATCTTCGGCCAAAAGAACCGCTGTCTTGCTAGATGCAAGGTCCTAGCCTGTCCCTGATGCCCAGCAACATCATGAATGCCATGTAATGCTTTTTCTTTAAGACTGTCAGGCCTCTTTTGTTTACTGAAATGATCCTTGGTGACCCGATAGAGGACACCATTCTGAACCTTCAGTCTCTCCCATTGTTTGATGAGAACCATAACTTTGGCATCTAGTCCTGATCGTTCACGTCTAGAAGGACGGCGGTTGCGAAGCACAAATGGTAGGAGTTTTGAAATAATGGGATCAAATTCCTGACTGTGCTTGAGTTCCTCTAACGAGAACACAGGAAGGGAGTCTTGGCCCGGTAGCACAGTCTGAGCCAACTCCACAGCTCTCGTCTCGGCAGCAATCTCCCACTGAGCATGAACATCCAAAAGAGCCTTGACAGCTCCAGAATCACTGTGACACATGAGGGGGTCAGATTGAGACTTAATGCTGCCACCAGGTAACTTCTTCATCCGCTGACACTGGACTTTGAGTCGGAAAGTGTCTTGAATGCCGTCGTGACTAACACCCTCGGCTTCAGCAAGAAGGTGACTGTACTGCTCTGTGATGAGCCTGTGGCTTACTGGTCTTGCGAAAGGATCTCTGCTGAGAGCATCAGCCACTATGTTCTTGGTGCCAGGTATATGTCTCAGGTCGAATGTGTAAGGAGCGAGCCTAGACACCCAGCGCTGTTCGCACGCATCAAGCTTCTGTTTCGTCAGGATGTAGGTAAGAGGGTTATTATCAGTCCATACTGTAAATTCATGGCCTTTTAACCAATGGCTAAATGTTTCACACACACTCCATTTCAGGGCCAGAAACTCAAGCCTATGGGCGGGATATCTCTTCTGAGAGCCACTGAGAGTCTTACTTGCAAATGCAATGGGACGTGCTTTCTCTTCACCAGCTGGTATCTGTGATAGCACGGCCCCTAGCCCGTCCAGAGAGGCATCAATAGATAGAATCAGAGGGCGAGAGAAATCTGGGTGTGAGAGGACGACGTAGCTCAAGAGACTGTCTTTCAGATTACAAAGAGCCGCATCACATTCCTCTGTCCAATCAGAGGGTTTCAGTTTCCTGAAGGAGCCGGTATTAGAGTTTAGCTTGACTCTCCCTCGTCTCTTTTGGCCTGCAGTAAGAGCAAACAGTGGCTTGGCCATAGCAGAACAGTTAGAGATAAAATGTTGATAGTAGAACACCATCCCCAGAAAATACTTTATCCTCTTTACTGATGGTGTGCAACCATCGTCTTCCATCAGGTCCAACCTTGACATTTTTGATATGACCTCAATCTTTGCTGGATCCATAGCCACTCCATTACCATCTATAATGTGACCTAGGAACTTGACTGAAGATCTCATCAGGTGGCATTTCTTTGGACTCAGTTTAAGGTTGTGAAGCCTGAGCCGCTGAAAAACAACCTCCAGCCTCTCCAACGCCTCTTCTTCAGTTGCAGCAAACACAAGCAGATCATCAAGATAACACAACAAACTGCTGAAGTTCAGGTCTCCAAATATGCTGAGCATCATGCGCATGAATGAGGCAGGACTGTTGCACAAACCTTGGGGCATCCTGTTGAATTTGTACAGTCCCATTGGAGTAGTGAATGCAGTGTATTTCTTGTCCTCCTCTGCCATTGGGATGGTATAGAAGCCAGAAGTCAGATCCATTGTGCTGAAGTTGGTGTTCCCACCCAGGGCAGCCAAGCAGTCTGACTGGTGTGGTAATGGGTGCGCCTCCTTGAGCGTCCTCGCATTCAGCCACCTGAAGTCTGTGCAGAGTCTCAAACTGCCATCTTTTTTCCACACAAGTACGAGGGGAGAGGCATAATCACTTACTGACTCCCTGATGATCTCCTGTTCTTCCATTTCTGAAAGGACCTGTCGCAGTTTCTGGTAATGGGCTGGTGGCACCCGCCGGTAAGGGAGACGGAATGGTCTCTCATCAGTGAGCCTGATGCGGTGCTTGAAGCCCTCTGCCTCACTGCAGTCCATAGAATGTTTGGAGAAAATGTCATTGTACTTTTCAAGCAGCGCGACCAACCTCTCCTTCCCTCCTTGGCCAGCCTGGCGTAACCGCATGCTGGAGTTTAACGGTCCCTATTCTGTCTGGAAGCTCCTCGCCTCTCCATCTGGATGAGTTTGCCATGAGATCAAGGAACTGTTCACACTCTGGGAGAAGATTGCCACTGGAAACCAGGCGCCAATAGTCACTGGTTATTTTCAGCTGATGCATGATAAATCTGATGACATTTGTGTCTATGATTAAGTCATCCCGTTGGCCAGGCACCACAAGGACAGGTACGATACAGCTCTCCCCATACAGTTTCATTTCCACTTCGTACATACACTTGGGTTTGCTAAGTGTCCCTCCACAGCCTATTAGCACAATCTCTTGAGTCAAAGGAATGGATTCTGAGAGTATATTCTCACTCAACATCTTCTGCTCTGCCTGCTCGCTGAGAGTACAAGCCATGGAACCAGAGTCAAGCATCCCCTGCACCTGAAATGTGTTGTTAATGCTAACAGGGGTGTAAAACAACTCATCAAAAGGGCCCACTCTCTGTGTATTTTGCACTATTACCTTAGCATTGGCTGGTGCTGCTGCGCATGCTTTTATATAATGAGTTTCAATATCACCACTGTTGAGGGTTTCTTCTCTGTTTCCCACACATTCCCTCACTAAATGCGGGCCAGTTAGTTTAAAGATGGAGAATTCTGTGGCGGGAAAGCCGGAGAAGCTCGGCCAGCCTGACGGTGAGGACAGTTCTTCCTGATGTGGTTTGGCTCGAAGCATGCTAAGCAGAGGCGTTTCTGCCTGCAGTGTGCAAGGGTGGAATGATCTAGAGACTGGCAGACCCTGCAGGCTATCGGTTGAAATGCACCAGAGAGGAGTGGTTTGTGTGTAACCTGGTTGTTCTGTGACAATGCTCTGTCAAATAAACTGACTAACATTTTCATACAGTCATCATTACAAGAGGGCTTGGATGCTGTGCTGTTCTCACCTTGCATAGATGACTCCTGTGGGTGACATATTGTCTCTGAAACGTCAGGTGCGGAAACCTGGACATGAACTGTCACTGGTTTAACTCTCTTTGATTTGGAAAGCACCTGTTCTTTCATTTCAGTTTGGTAGCGATCGATATGCTCTTGGATTTCACTAGCTGTCCACTTATTTGGTGCCTTAAACTTGAAAACAGCAGCAAGGGTGGGATCTGAGCAGTATTTGACAAACATCATTGCTACTTCCTGACAAGAATCCTCCATCTTCCGCCCAAGCCGCTTTAAGCCCTCCTCCGCTGCATCAACTGCCTTGTTTAGCCGAAGCCAGTACTCTACGGGGGACTCTCCTGCCACTGGGACTGTACTGTAGAAATCAGCCATGGGCATACATGAATAGGTCACATCACTAAAGTGTTGTCTGAGGATGTCACAGATCAATTGTGGGTTATCTTGAGGCTTCATGGATGGGCAGCTCCTCAGAGTTATCCTCACTATGTCTTTAGCCTCGCCCATTAGCTTAGACGTTATCTCAATGTGCTGTTCTCTCAGAGGTGTGGCTCGTTTCCTGAAACACACTCCCATAACTCCTCCCACTCACAGACTGTGTTCTTGTCAGATCCATCTCCTCTGAAGACTGGAGGCTCTCTCACATCTGACTGCAACACTAACTTTGCACCAGTCAAGTTGAGGTAAGTGTGGTCACTGGGTAACTGGCCAACACTGCTCTGAGCTGGTGTGGCTCCAACACCCCTTTCTTCACATCCCCCTTAACTGCTCTCTTATAGTCTGTCCTACCTGCTGAGCAATGTGTGTTATCAGCTTATTTAAAGCTGCATCCTTTGTATCTGGAAGGCTTGAATGTGAATCCTCCTCACTCTGAGGAGATGCTTCATGACCTGGCATGCGAGTAGAACACAAAGCTGGCGAATCTACATTAGCTGTACCTCTGACTGGGATAAAAGGGTACCCGCTGATGGGTTTCTCTCTTCCAAAACCGAAACTAACACTGTCAGTTAGAACATTGTCCCCATCCATTTTACCAGTAACATATGTCATTTTTAACCCTGTATACCAAACTTCAAGGTCTTCCGTATACAATCAAATACAGAAATGACAAATGTACTCTCTAAACAATGAATGTAAAACAATTACAGAGAGAAAAAGAAAAAAACAACAGTTTCCTTTATGTAATTCCTTTTCTTCAATACATGAAAGTAAGTGTGCGGCGTGTAGCAACCTCTGGTGACCAAGCTGGTGTTGATCCACAGCCTCAGGAACGACGATGGAACAGTCTGAAGCACTGTGAATCCGGGTCACGGCACCACTGTAACCGGTCTGGTTTGACGCCACATGTGGTCTCTGCGTTGTGTATGCGTTGTGTAAATGAGAATGACTTCCTTTTTGCCAAACGGGATTTATTCTCTGTGCAAAACAGAATATAACAATTAGAGCAGGAAATCGCTTCATCGGCTTTCTAGCTTCACACTTCTCCTCAGTGCAGCCTGAAGCTAACTCAGGAAAGTATACATAACAAACAATACAATTTACAGTTACAAACACAAAAAGAATACCCACATACCTGTGCAAAACAGAATATACAAATTAGAGCAGGAAATGGCTTCATCGGCTTTCTAGCTTCACACCTTCAGTGGAAGAAAACACCCACATGTTAGTTAGCATATATAGCTACACTTTAGAAAGCTCCCAAACAGTTTGAAGCGCTGCACATTATATAAACTAGTCACACACGGCAAAATATAGATACTAACTGCAAATAGGTTTGGCTTGTGTGAAGTGTAACATTAAACAATCTATTTACATATAACATACAACATTTGTGACACCACTCGTTCCACTTACTTCTCCTCAGTGCAGCCTGAAGCTAACTGAGGAAAGCAGCGCGAGTCTGCAGAAATGTGCCGGTGCCAAGAGTACCAAAATAAAACGTACTTTTCAAAATAAAAGCATCTAAAATATAAAGTGACAGTGACAAGTTTTACAAATAAAGTATGGACAATGATTTTACTGAAATATAAACAAGTGAAGTTATACATCGGTTACATATAGACCTAATCACATATCAGTGTTTCCCCTACCGTTGTCTTGGCGGGGCGCTGCGCCCTGCCAACGGAGCCCCGCGCCCCGCCTGAAATTCAAGGTGTTTTTTTAAATTAAAATATAATATATATATAGCACAACATTGCAACTGAAGTAATCTATCTACGGTCCCTTTTCACATTGAACATGTGCTCTTTTATTAAATAAACTAAACGCCTATGTTATTTATCCATGTGCATGTTTCTGCTTTGCGTATTCACATTCTCCCTCCGCTGTTTCTGAAGGGCGGGGCTCCGCTCCCCCCCCCCACCCCCACGAATGCACACACTCACAATCAGAGACAAGAGCGGAGGAAAAGAGGAGAACAACAAAGTGTAAAAAAGTCAAACAAATCTACAAATCTGCATTATTGCCCCGAGCTCTGCCCGTTTGTGCCCCCCCCCCAGTTTCAAATTAGTTTATTTTTATTTTTTTAACCTCAAGCCGTTATCGTCACAGGAGAAGGACACACACAGCCTGTACAGGTGGACGCACGCGAACGCGACGTGCGCATTCTAAAAATAGCTCACAGATGGTGAGCAGGTACCGCGGTTTTGAACTACAGTATTGAATTCGACAGAAAACAACAATGAAACGCCAGCAGAAGAATGGGCTCGTTGCACAAGATGGCATCTATCAACTTCCGGCGGCTGGGTGTGCGGTTGTAAACTTCCGGTCTACAGTAGAGCGGTAGAAGGAAGAGCGATAGATAGCGTATAGATAGCGAGAGAGATAGCGTATAGATATTATATAGGCACTATTTTACACTCGATGTCTCCAAGACCTACCGAAGGTTAACATCAGTGATGTACATCGGCTGGTACAAGCGGCAGGCTCAGCCCCGAGGAGCAAAAGAGAAAAGGGGTTCAAGGTGTAGCTACATATCCAGCTACGTCGACAATTATGACGGTAAGTGACAAACAAAGCTGTAGTTACTGGCTAGCTTTGACAACTTGACAGTCTTGATACAGTGTAAAGCGTTTTAATGATGTACGATTACTTTTTTTTGGATAACATGAATGATATCCAATTCCCCACAGTTTCAAACAAAGATCTACCTTCAGGGAGAGTGAGCGTCAGGGCTAGCTGTTACGGAGCATCCACACAGCAGCGTGCGTTGACTCTTGGAGGTGGGCGTATCTGAAGCTTGGGGATTTTTTGCGAGCAACGCGACCAATAATCAATCACATGAATCTCCCGCCCCGACATACTAAGCGATAGCAATGTTAAAATGAAGTCAACTGGATATAAAATTCCCAAACAGGCGAAAACCTACCAGTTCCACCCACTGTCTCTGCCTCCTCCCTCCATGCCTCGCTCCTCTGGTTTGTATCCCGGTCGATGAACAGAGACTGATCATTCAGCACCGGGTGATTCACTACCGCTATGATGAATTTTCCCTACATTTTTTGGAATATGAGGTAATGACCTGCGTAGTCTCTCCCAGCATACACACGGTGTGATTGGCTAGCGCTTGTACTGGCAGATTTGCATAAACGTGATTTCATTGGCTGACGTCTCCGTCGAGGCGTCAAAAGTTGAACATTGCTCAACTTTTGAAGCGAGCAACGCCCAGCAACGCCAGCAACGCCAGCAATGCCAGCAACGCTCCACGTCGCTTCCCAAAATGCAGTTTGGATAAAAGTGACGTCACCCCATTCAAAGTGAATGGGCAGAAGCGGTGGAAGCTTCAACGCACGCCGCTGTGTGGACGGGCCGTTACAGGTCCATGAGAAAGCATGAAAGCCTCACGATCTCAGAGTAGGGAGGACAATAAAAAGTGTTAATCGGTTCAAAGCCTCAATCAGGTTCATGTTCTGGGTTTTGATGTGGCTAGAGTAGGTAACCTGTGGTTTAGGATTCAAATAAGCCCAGCTAGCTGACGTGTTGCAACAGATTACATAGTGACAATACATGTGCTCACATCAACTGGTAGCTAGCTCTGTGTGTGTAGCATGAAGGGGCTACAGATTTAGTTTCGTTTTGTAACCCTCTTGTGTAAAATGATAAATACATTAGCTAAGCCCAAACTTAGCTTTCATCAAAGATTCTTAATGAGGTTGAAAACCGTCTCTGCTTTCATGGAAACCCCAGAAACGGGTTGTGACGGCTGCTGCTCTTTACTGAATGGTTAGTATAATCCATGTAGGGTCCAATTGTGTTGGCCAGTGTTAGGTAAGTGCTGGTTGTGTACCCGACATTTATGTTAAGCTGTTCAACGTTCTACTAACACTATTTTATGTAGTTATAATATCAGAGACAATACATGGAGAGAGCTGAGACAGGCTATCCAAGCGTATCTGTTTGAATGTCCTTACATGACAGTATTCCAAACAGCAGAACTTCTGTGTATGTGATGTGACTGACAACCTGCCATGGTGTAGCCTTTTCCCACACCTACTGCTACTGATCAGCCTGCTCTCAGCTTTCCCATGTGTCTGTGTTGTGTTGAAGCAGTGTCCTAAATGTAAAATGACTGACATTTTGTTTTAAGAACTGCTCACCTGTGGAGATTGCAGTGGCAACGTGTTCCTGTGTAGCTGGAACAGCACTCTGCACCCACAATGTTGCACTGCTGTTCCAGACCGCACACTGCTTCACACTCAACCTGGCTGCTGTCCCCCTGTTCTCAGCCGCACTGAAACAGAGCAGCGATGGCACAAGCCAAGAACCATGGTAAGTACAGTGTGTTCACAACCAACCCACGGTTTAAGAGTATTTCCTTTGTGCCCAGAGCTGATCTCGTATGTTGCATCAACGACCTTTTCAATTCATTTGTGTAATGAATAGGGTGTGGAACCAGGCAGAGTGAGTGACATGGTGTTCACTAAGCCGAAGCAGTTTACACTTGCTGACGGTGTAAGGTATTGTCCTAAGTAATTGTATGTAGCCTGCTACAACTTTGTGATTGTTGTCTGAGTGTAACATGGTTCTTAAAGTCCTAATTATCATATACACATGTTCAACGGAGTACACGTTACAATTTTTTGCATCTACTTTCTGGATATTGTACATCTGTTATATAAACTAGCATTACTTAAATATGCAGAGACTAATTGAAATGTTTAAATATGTATTTCCCCCCCTGTTTTGTAAAAGTTTATTAAATGAATCTGTAAAATGTTATCATATTGTGGAATTATTAAATTATGTATTTATGCCGAAGCCAGTACTCTACGGGGGACTCTCCTGCCACTGGGACTGTACTGTAGAAATCAGCCATGGGCATACATGAATAGGTCCTTTTTATGCCTTTACATATGTATTATGTATGTGTGCGTTTGTTTTGAGGATATAATTCATTAGTACCTAAACATAGTACGGTATAACTGCTTTTTGTAATGAAATACACAATTGGTTTGGGAGCAAGAAATCTTTTAATCGTCGTTGCCCAGGCTTGCCCAAATGAATGGAAACGTATCTCCCGATTATAACATTGTGTAACTTGCTGCTGTTAAATACCGTCAAACTATGTGCAATATGTGCTTTATGTGCAATATATACTTTATATACATATGCCATCTTTAATAACTGTAATATATATACCGGGCTGCTAAATCCTAAGAACTGCTACAGGATTTGTTTTGTAGATTTGATTTGTGTTTTATCTGTATTATTGAAAATGATGTAACTTTTTATCTTTTTTTTAGCATATTTTTATTATATTATAACTTAGTACTTTTTTAGCATATAGTTTAATATATTATAACTTAGTACTTTTTAACGCATGTATATTCAACACTAAGATGTCTGTGGCTCTTTCCTGCTGTAACGCTGCACATGTCCCCTCTGTGTGTTATGGTGTGTGTAGGAAGCAGGACCCAAATGCAGGAAGGGAAGGGATGTCGGGCGGACGGCCCGGGGGCAAAGCAGAGACCATGGAGGGGGTCTCGGGCGGAATGCCCGGGGGCAAGGCAGAGACCGTGGAGGGGGTCTCGGGCGGACGGCCCGGGGGCAAGGCAGAGACCTTGGAGGGGGTCTCGAGCGGACGGCCCGGGGGCAAGGCAGGGGTGAAGGCCACAGCGGGCGAACTCAGGGGGCCGGGCTCGAGGGTGAAGACTGCGGCACTTAGGGGGCTGGGCTCGAGGGCGAAGACCGCGGCTCTCAGGGGGCCGGGCTCGTAGGAAAGACCGCGACTCTCGGGGCCAGGCTCTCGGGGCCGGGCTCGAGGGCGAAGACCAGACAGCTCCGGAGGCCGGGAAGGAAGGCGGCGAGTAGTCGGCGGGACCTCCAATGGCACAGGACATAGGGTTGGCAGGACCCCCGGCCAGGGTGGGAATTTCACGACGGCCACGATGGTCATGGCCGTCGTTGCCCTGCCCTTTGGCCGTGATGCCCTGTGAAAAAAAATGCAATTCACGGCCAAAGTGGCCTTTGTGCCCCTGTCAAAAATTCAGTGTAAATAACGCCAGTGAAGTTAGATTACTGCGCGCAGTAGTATAGTCCCGTGCCTGTGGATCAGAGCGATTGCTCTGCTGTGATTGTTCCGTCAGACATGCCGTGTAAACAATGCGAGTGAAGTCATATTAGTGCGTGCAGTCCCGCTGTTATTGTTCCGTCAGACATGCCTGTAGGTGCCCGACAGCCTCCTCCTCAGCCGCGGGAGCAAGAGAAGCACAGGTAAGCAAGCGGACCAAGCTGTTTTGATATGATGTGGTAGTATTTGAAAGGACTTAACATTTACGTGTTTATAGAAAGTACTATTGATAGGTAATTACCATTGTATTAGCCTATTTAAAGTCGACTCGTTAGTACATTTTGTCATGAAAACTAGCGATAGCTAGCTAGCTAGTTTGGATAGCGCTAACGTCTTCCCTTCAAGGGGTCTACATCTAGTGTTGCTTCTACAAGCTAGCAGATAGCTGTCACCTTTGAATCTAGTATTTTTCTTGCTAAGCGGTTTTGATATAATACATGACTGACTTATGTGGTTTATGGCTGAACTTAACGTATACGTTTAAGAAACACTATTGCTATTCATTCAGCCATTTGTAAAACGACTGGTGTTGATGTTAGTGCTACACTTTTCCGTCATGTTGATTGACTAGCGATAGCTGGTGAGCTATAATCATTAGTTAGGAGGATACGTCTCTCTTTGAAGGAATTGTAGGGGTTACTTTTGGAATCCTTCTCATATGATTTTCTGGGCTTTTTGAACTAAAATTCTGACATTTCTGTGAGATGATGCATAATGTTTCAGTTTTTCCTATAGTGAAGCTGTGGGTTTTTGCTGGCATCATGTGGGTGATTCAAACTCTGAAATAGCAGCTTGATTCACACTTGATCAAATGTAAAACAGCGCTGATGTAATCCAAGTATTTAGAATACGGTAATTAGATCGAGTAATGTAACGTAATGTTACACATGACATTTTAGAGCATGTATTCTGTAACTCCTGCTTAATACATCATTAATGTTTCTTGGTGAATGAGAATGTCACGGTATTAATCTGAAAGGTAAAACCAGCGTAATTTAACCAAACGGCCTTTGTACCCTGTCATGTGGCCTTTGTGCCCTTGAAAAAAATGTGAACGGGAAGGCCAAATGGCCTTGCCCCTAAAATGACGAAATTCCAAGCCTGCCCCCGGCAGAAGAGCAGTCGGCGGGACCTCCAACGGGACAGGACATAGAGTTGGCAGGACACCCAGCGGAACCTCCAACGGCACAGGACATAGGGTTGGCAGGACCCCCGGCAGAAGAGTAGACAGCGGGGCCTCCAACGGCACAGGACACAGGGTTGGCAGGACCCCTGGCAGAAGAGCAGTCGGCGGGACCCCCAACGGGACAGGACATAGAGTTGGCAGGACCCCCAGCGGAACCTCCAACGGCACAGGACATAGGGTTGGCAGGACCCCCGGCAGAAGAGTAGACAGCGGGGCCTCCAACGGCACAGGACACAGGGTTGGCAGGACCCCCAGCTGAACCTCCAACAGACCAGGACATTGGGTAGGGACTTGAGAGGGAACTCGAGAGGAGACTCGAGAGGTGACTCGAGAGGAAACTCGAGAGGAGACTCGTGAGGGAAACCGAGAGGGGACTCGAGAGGGAACTCGAGAGGAGACTTGAGGGGGAAACTGAGAGGTGGCTTGAGAGGGAACTCAAGAGGAGACTCAAGAGGAGACTCGAGAGGTGACTCGAGAGGAGACTCGAGAGGTGACTTGAGAATTGTCTTGAGAGGGGACTCGAGAGGGAACTCGAGAGGAGACTTGAGAGGTGACTTGAGAATTGTCTTGAGAGGGGACTCGAGAGGGATCTCGAGAGGGAACTCGGGTAGGAACTTGAGAGGGGATTCGAGAAGAGACTCGAGAGGGGACTTGAGAGGGGACTTGTGTTGGTTGGTACGCCGACAAGGCGCCGGAGAGCCAGTCCTGGAGCCGAAACTGGAGTTGGGACCATGGCTACTGGGGACGGTACTGAATCCGGAACCATGGCTGCTGTGGCCGGAGCCATGGCTGCTGGGGCCAGGACTGGGGCTGGGACCATGGCTGTGGGGACCGGTTCTGGGACCGGAACCATGGCTCTTGGGGCTCGGTCTGCTAGCCTGGACTTGCGACTCCTTCTCTTAGAAGCTGCCTGAAGGCTCCGTGGACTTCCGAAAGCCAGATAAGAATTTCACCAAGCCTGGTTTCTCCATAGCCAACCGGTGCGCCTCTACCAGAGCGGCCTCCTTCTGCAGAACACTGGACGCTCCCTTCCACCAATCATAGCAGCAAACCAGATAAAAGGAAAAATGTTGAAGTTCCACCTCAAATGGATCATCTGCTGGGTCCATTTCTTGGTGGGTTCGTACTGTCACGGTGTGTGTAGGAAGCACAACCCAAATGCAGATTAAAGTGACAAAAAACTCCTTTATTTCAAGGCTATACTATTAAATAAAGACTAAACAGAACACAGCCATATCTTTTTTTTTATTAGAAAAATATAAACAGTTACATTTTAACACATAATCACCCACCTTACTGATCCCCAAAATGAAAGGACCCCAAGGCTTCCTACCAATTTAATTACATCTCAATCTCATGATCCATAGATGTTATTCCTGCACACATCACCATCTCTCTATCACACACATTCATTCGTGCTCTCCAGTCTCCACCTCCACTCATATCTCATATCAACACCACATCAAAACAGACCAGAATTACGACCCGACCCATCTTCCACATCAATTCCCCCCCCCATTTCCCTTATCTCCCTCTCCCCTGTTCCTCCTGCTCAACCTCCCCACCCGCGCCTTGCATCACATCTTTATTCCCACATATCCCCATCCCCAACACCCTTCCTCCACGTCCATCCGAGTGATAGCTATCGCCTTTGCTCTTCTCTTTTCCCACATGTCCCTCCATATCGCCACGGTTTCCCCCTCCTCCCCCCAACGGCCTTTGCCTAACCCTGAGGTGATGTACATGCTCCTCGCACTCCACCCAGACACCTTCCTCATTTTCCTCCCCTATGTTTACTGATATTCGCTTCCAACCCTTGAGCTCCTCCCTCCTCGCTCTTATGGCTTCTTTCCCTCTTTTATCCCCTTCAACCCCCTCTAAATCTAAGGTCCTTTCTCTTCTGTCTCTGCTCCTCAGTCCCACTCTCCTCCCTCTCACTATCCCCACTATTCCAAACATCACTCATGTTCCCCTCATCGCTCGATTGTCCTTCACTATCTCCCACCTTCTCTTCCACCTCCCTCACCACCGCGTCGTTATTCCTCTTACTCAATTTCGTCCTTTTTATGCCTTAATATCTTCACTCTCATAAGTTCCTCCCTCTGTGTCTCTGCTCCTCCTCTTCCTCTTCTTCGTCCATCCTATCCCCCCATCCTTTCCCCCCTGGCTATGCATCCTTTCTCGCGGGACCGCCGCCATTTTCGCGGCCGTCACTCCCGTCTTCACTCCCGTCTTCACTCCCGTCTTCACTCTCATCTTCACTCCAGCCAGCCCTCTTTCCAGAGATGCAGCCTCTCCAGCCTCTGTGTCCTTCGCTGCTTTCTCTCCTTCGCCCTCACGTCTTTTCGTCTTGTTATTAGACTTCTCCGCCGCCATTTTCCCCGTCTCCTGCTCCACTTCCGCATTCTTTGTCACAGCTTCCTGCATTCCTGAATGCACGTCAATTCCCTTCGTTATTTCTCCTCTTTCAGCCATCACGAACACTCAGATAGGGCCCCCCCCACAGAAATGCTGTTAGGGGAGAGGATCGTACAAACAGCAACTTATTTGTATTCCAAAATATCGTTGTTTTCACACTTTCCCGTACCAAGTCATTACACAAGACGAACCGACAAAGACAGACAGAGAAACCAGAACTTAAACACACACAAGACTAATCACACAAACAAGACACAGGTGAGGAGGGAGGAGGAAACACAGGGGCACCAGGTGAACACATTCGGGTAAATTAGACACACCAGGGAAACTAACGACGGGGAACCACAGACAGATCTAAACTAGACAAAACGACAGATCGTGAAACTGTGGGACTAATAAAGGTATTCTGATTCTGAGAACGGGACGAATTTGTCCAAAGGGGCACACAGCAATGTAGTGCCGACTTTCTTACACGCTGGAAGGCCAATCGCTTTTATTTACCCCGAAATCCGCTCATTCTTGCTCTCGGTGTGACATAACAAGCTGTCAAAACTCTGTACTCAAACCGGAAGTACTCAGCCGCACACCCAGCCGGCGGAAGTTGATAGACGCCATCTTGTGCACAGAGCCTATAGTCTAATGAGTTGAGTGAAACAAAAGTCAGGAGATGTGAGTCGGTTTATTCAGTAAATTAGCTCAGGATAATTGGATGTTCTGTTCTAATGCAGGATTTGCTAGCTTGATGCTACCGGCATTTAGCGGCAGTGACTCAACAAATTGCCTCTTAAAATGTATCGTCAGCAATGTATGACAAGCAGACTGCTTGTTTAATGTTAGACTCACACCAACAGCTCAATATGATCAGAACACATTGCTTTCATATCAGAGATCAGACGAGCTGGAGCTGCCTCCAGCAGTAGAGGGTGAGGCAGAGAAGCAGCAGCACAGGGTTGCAGCAGGTATGTCATGTTATATGCCGGTCTGACACACACACACACACACACACACACACACACACACACACACACACACACACACACACACACACACACACACACACACACACACCCACACACACACACGCACACACATCATGCGCCCTGGTGACCGGACATCTCCTTCATAAAACGAGTAATAGGGAGAATAATCGGACAGTTCGGTGTGTGTGTGTGTGTGTGTGTGTGTGTGTGTGTGTGTGTGTGTGTGTATGTGTGTGTGTGTGTGTGTGTGTGTGTGTGTGTGTGTGTGTGTGTGCACGCTCGCTGGACAACAAGTCTTCTGATGAGGAACAAAAACAAACAATTCTCTTAGTGAGGGTTTAAGTGACAGTAAGGGGTTTTTAGGCAAATCTTTATTGAAGAAACAGAACATATTAATATAATTTAGCCATGACACAAATAATGGGTTTTAAGCTCAAAATGTAAGCAATTTTGCTCTTTAACAAAACAACTGATAATGTCCTGCTGCTGGTGCAATGAGGAATTATAACGGAGAGTTAAGTGTACTCACAGTTTTACCTCCATGGAGTGATATACAAACTGGCCTTGCCGTTAACAACCAATCAGATTCAAGTCCTGTCTGTCTGACTTTTGAATAGATGTAGTCAGCTATGACTTTGGTGAGTACAAAGTAAAACACAATAGACCCGATGGCAAAAATAAATAAAAATGAGACCAATCAATATACTTGTATAACAATGAATCCCCAGGTCGGGTCCCCTTGTAGAGCGGGGGCCACATGTGAACAAGTCCTTTCATCAACAAGTCATTGAATCTAGCCACCAACCCTGGGCACAGTTCGTCCCACTCTCTCCCGCTGTCCTGGTATCTCTATCTGTCCAAAAGAGGCAGACACAATGTCGTTTGTGTTGCCCTCAAGGTGATCATCTTTCAGTCTTGTGTTTAGAGTTTGTTTCCACCGCCCCCAAGAGGCCACACTTGACCCCGATGATCACAGACTTAGGAGATACAAAAACACGAATACATTGAAGTAAATGTGTAATAACACCATTGGCTGGCACCCTTCTGTTTTTCTCGTTTGAAGTCTCACGCATGGTTCCAGACAAACCACAAGAGCGGTGGTCTGTCCAGCGACGTACAACAGAGGAGACGCTGTGTGTTGAGAGACGAGGCACACACACATCTTAGTTTAGGGTCATTGTAATCAGCAGTGTGTGTGTGTGTGTGTGTGTGTGTGTGTGTGTGTGTGTGTGAGAACATCTTGGGTCCAGGTGCTGTCCCCAGTGTAACCTGAGCTGCTCTTTATTAATAAATAATGCTCAGCCATCGCATATCCCAGAGCTCATCAGTCAGCCGGTTGCTCCAGCTTATTCTGCCATTTGCCCTCCAAAAGGACACACACACACACACACACACACACACACACACACACACACACACACACACACACACACACACACACACACACACACACACACACACTTTTCACAGAGCCTGAGATACTCGGACTGTTCTCACCTCCAGGATTGAAGTCTTTGTCGAGTCGCCAGGAGCCACCTCTCCGATGATGAATCCTGAATAGTAAGTGTTGTTCTTCCTGTGTGCTGTGTGTTACTGCCAGGTGCACACTGACATCCACTCCTCACACTGAGAGTGTTGTCCTGGACACAGTGTTCAGGGGTCTGTGTGTGTGTGTTGATGCGTTAACTCTCCCCTTGCTGTGTGATGTAATCCAGTGTTATACTATGTGTGTGTATGTTACATTACAAACTGACCTACAGGTATACTCAGCTCTTAGTTACAGAAACAAACATCTTGTTCATTTTCTGCACAGTTGGATCACTCGGCCCCTGTGGCTCATGGGAATTGTAGTTCTTACAGGCACTTCTCCCAACTGTGCCTTGTTGTATAACCTCATCTGATGTATGTGTGTGTGTCCGTATGTGTGTGTCTATATGTGTGTATGTGTCTGTATGTATGTATGCGTGTGTGTGTGTGTGTGTGTGTGTGTGTGTATGTCTCCTACAGTGACTACTTGTTCAAACTTCTTCTGATCGGTGACTCTGGAGTCGGAAAGTCGTGTCTGCTGCTGCGCTTTGCGGTAGGCCTGTAACACACACACACACACGCACGCACGCACGCACACGCACACACACACTTTTAATAAGATAATGCTTGTTTAATGAATCCCCCCAGGATGACACCTACACTGAGAGCTACATCTCCACCATCGGAGTGGACTTCAAGATCAGGACCATCGACATGGACGGGAAAACAGTGAAACTACAGATTGTAAGATGTTGTTTATCAGGCATAGTCAGTGGTGGTGTGTCTTCTGTTTTTAATCACAGAAAGAGTCCTGTAACAGCAGCAGGCGGAAGCTGTGTCCGAGCCCTGCTGCTGCGTGTGAGCTGCTCCGCCTGCTCGCAGTGGGTCCGTCCCCTGAAACACTGATTCACCAGCACTAACTATGATCTAGTTTGAAGTGCATATATCTGCACGTGCCTTGCTGTTCAGAGTTTCATTCTCTCAGGTTGTTGCACTCTGACGCTTTGGATAAAAGCGTCAGCTCAATGAAATGTGATGTAACGTCTGCTAACAGTGGAGAGGACACATTCAGGCCTCTTCTCCTTTTCATTGAATTTAATAAAAATAGGAGAATGTACACAGACCCAGGACATCCCTCAGTGCAGCTCTCCTCCTGTGTGTGTGTGTGTGTGTGTGTGTGTGTGTGTGTGTGTGTGTGTGTGTGTGTGTGTGTGTGTGTGTGTGTGTGTGTGTGTGTGTGTGTGTGTGTCTCAGTGGGACACGGCAGGTCAGGAGAGGTTTCGAACCATCACCTCCAGCTACTACAGGGGAGCTCACGGCATTATCATCGTCTACGACGTCACTGAGCAGGTCAGCCGTGTTTCCGGCACATCATCCTCAACATAGTCGGAGAGAGTGTATTACATATGAACTTTTCTTCGCCTGCTTCTCTTCTCTCTCTCTTCTCTCCACAGGAGTCCTTTAACAACGTCAAGCAGTGGCTGGATGAGATCGATCGCTACGCCTGTGAGAACGTCTCCAGGCTGCTTGTGGGAAACAAGTCGGACCTGGTTAGTAAGAAGGTGGTGGAGCTCTCGACCGCGCAGGTACACATCGGGTTCCACTCCAGGAAATAAACCATCGCATGTGATGGTCGTTTAAATGAATGGCTTGCTTTAAAAAGGAGACAACATTGTTAGCAGGATCAAATGTAACGTTTGACAACTTTCAGTTTAATTTAGAGTAACAAAGTAAAATAACTGAAATCTTGACACCGTCATAATCAGGGTCATTTGAAATATAATTCCAATGAGAATCTCCTCAAACCTAATATTATGAATGTACTGATGTTGTGCTAAAAATAGCTTCAAATGTGACATGGTCATAACCAGTGTAATACTGAACAGAATGTCATTAAACAGTTCGGCAAGCCTCTGTAGGAATACATTTCTTTAATGAATGGATTCATACATTATGGAACGGAACAACTATATATGTAATTACAGTCAGGGATATTGAGCAGAAATCATACTTAATTTCCAGCAAACCTGTTGTGCTAAATGTTTTATAAATGTAAGACCTATTTGCTTTGTTATAATTGGATTGAAATATGAGAAATGATTGCTGAAATATACTTATTTATTGATGTCAACTCCTCAATTAATAAGGACACTTAGGAGATTTATTTTCAATGTACTGTGTGTACTCAGTTGTCAAACATGAGTACATGTTACTGCTGATACTTTTAAGTTGAATAATGAATGGAGTATGTTTACACTGTATGAATGTATTGTTGACTTATCATATTAACAGATTTGTACTGTTTGTTCCACTCCCCCTGCACCTGTCCCCTCAGGACATGGCCTCCTCTCTGAAGGTCCCCCTCCTGGAGACCAGTGCGAAGAGCTCTGATAATGTGGAGAGGGCTTTCCTCACCATGGCCTCGGAGATCCACAAGCGCGTGGCCAAGGAGGGGGCGGGGATGCAGGGCGAGGCCAGGGCCCATAGTGCCAAGATCAGCAGCGCCCCCGTGTGGCTGGGGGGGGAGAAGCAGGCGCCGGAGGCCAGTACCTGCTGCTGAGCAGGAAGACAGGGGAGAGAGACATGTCAATCTAACACATGTCCAGCCTCAGGACTATGGACACACACCTTGTCAGAATGTTGACAGCTTTGCTATCAAATATACACAACATATTTATATATACAAATATGACTTTTCAGGAAGGAAAGTAAACTTGCTTTTTTGGTTTATTATGAGCCGAACACAGAAAGATTAGAAACTCAGACACAGTGTGGGTTTGGCAGGAGTTCTATAAATAGAACTAAAAATCATATCACAATTTTTCTTAAGATAAAAGTAAAAACCTGATATCAGCAGTTTGCGCTGCTGTTATGAATTGTTTGATTTGCAAAGTCAGTTTCCATCATCTCCCTCCCAAAGTATTTACCAGTTTGTGTTGTGTTTGGCATGTTGATTGTTTGTGTCAATAAAGACATCTCAAGGATCAAAACATGTAAAGGTCTGACCACATTAATATCCTTCACATAAATGTATGCTTAAATATGTACGGTATTAACGATTTGTCGACACTCAACGTGTTACTTCAGTCTCCTGTCGCTTCCTGAGCAGTGTGAGAGGCAGAACAGTCTACACGTGTTTCATGAAGAACTAACAGATGAGTGTTTTTTTGAAAATACATGTATTTATTGACATAGTATTTTGGAATTCCTCCATCCTTAGCATGTGTTTCTGCCTGACCTTCGTCTCCAGACAGCTCTCCTCAATATGAGCAGCGGTAGAAGCCAGGTCAGAGGTCAGAGGTCAGAGAGGTGCAGCAGGAGAAGTCCTCCACACATCAGGCTGTAGCTGACGTGTACTCACTGGAGCTGCAGTTCTGCTGGAATATGGAAACACAGAGACGAGCGGCTGACGTGAAGTCCACTGTTCTGTACTCTGCTGTCGGTTCCTGCTGGAATGACGAAATGACTGATGTCGTCTGAAGCTTCACGCATGGGATGGAAAGAGGAGACTGCTGAGGAGTCAAAGGTATTACGCACAGTCTTGCATCTCCGCTCTCACTCCTGGAGCTCTCATCGCGCACTTTACCGTCTTGTTTCTCCATCACCCGGGAGGAGGAGAAGAGGGGGGGGGGCTTCTCTTCTCCTCGTCCTTTAGGTAATGCTTCCACCATCTGCTCTTCTTTCTCTCTTTTTGTTTTCCTCTTCCACCTGTTCTGTTCTCCTGTCCTCTCTCTTCCTACATCCTTTCCCCCACATGTGTACTCTTCATTTCCTTAAGCTCTCCCTCTCTCTACATGCTGTTACTCCTTACATCTTTCTCTCTCATTTCATTTCAAACCTTTATTCTGATTGGTCCCTTGAGAGCATAGGTCTCTTTTTCAAGGGAGACCTGCAGCAATTAGGTTCCACATGAAACAATAGAGGATATCATACAACATATTTACAAGCTACATTTACATACTTGTCAACATTTAAATACCCATAGTTTCAAAGAGCATTTCACTTTGACTAGCTTTACAAACATTCAGACTAGCTGGAGACTGTTCCAAGCAAGTGGAGCTGCGCACTTAAAAGCTGTCTTACCTCAGACAGATCTAACAAGACTACATCATGTGACCTCAGACAATAGCTGCTTGCAACTCTCTGAGTGATTAGAGAGCAGATAGAATACGGGAGTTTACCCAACAAAGCTTTATAGATAAACGTGTACCAATGACGGAGCCTCTTTACAGCAAGTGAAGGCAGACCTGTCTGGCATACAGGGTAGAGTGATGAGTAAGCGCTTTACAGTTAGTGACACATCTCAGTGCGCTGTGATAGGCGGCATCTAACTTGACCAGGCAATGGGCAGGTGCATTCATATAGATCAGATCCCCATAGTCCAGCACAGGTCAAAGGTCACAGTGACTAGCCTTTTCCTGGCCTCAAGCGAGAAACAGGACTTGTTTCTGAAAAAGAACCCTAGCCTAACCCTCAGCTTTTTAAGCAGGTTATTGACATGCAGTTTAAAAGAGAGACAATCATCAAGCCAGATACCAAGGTATTTGTAACAGGCAACAACTTCAAGTTTTGTTCCTTGCGTAGTTACAATATCTAAAACAGGCTCTGGTGTCTTTTTAGCTTTAGAAAAGAGCATTACCTTGGTTTTATCCACATTTAAAAGAAGCTTTAGTTCAGAGAGCTGAGTCTGAGTAGTGTTAAAAACAGCCTGTAATTTAACACCAGCCTCCTGAATGGAGGGACCTGCACAGTAGGAGCCAATTAACTGTGGGTATAAAGGTAGGAACCTATGTGTGTTGGTGAGAGGTTCCGCCGGAAGGCCAATACAGTTTTTGACCACACGCGGAACACACACACAAGGAGCATACGCGGAACACACACACAAGGAGCACACACGGAGAACACGCACACACACAAACACGGGATTAAAAACAAAGCAAAACTGGGGTTACGTACTGTAACCCAGCTTCTATGAGTATAGGCGCAGCCCTCTAAGGCTATCGCTATTGGGTAATCCCTCTGCACGTGTGCAGCACTGACAGACTTAATCCACGCCCACCTATGACGTGGGCCCCACTTCCGGCCTCACTTCCGAATAAATAGGAAGTAGGCCCTACAATCTGCTCCCACACAAACAGCTTTTCTTCAGCTATTCGCGGAGCCAGTGGGGCAGAACCTTAGAGGGCTGCGCCTATACTCATAGAAACTGGGTTTCGTATAAGGCTTCGCCCTCTAAGGCTATCGCTATTAGGTTAAGGGTGAAGCAGGATGTAGTCCACGCCCCACTGGTCCGTCCGTTACCAGAAGCACGAAACACACCTACTCAATTAATAACCCATGTCCATTTCGCCGTGCGTAATGGAGCATCACATTCCCATGGAATATAGCATTACAAAATGAATATTCTCCATCAGGGAACGAAGGTAGGCTTAATAGGCTACCTGTTGAGGTTTAGGATGGCAGCTTCTTCTTACGCTGCACTCGGAGAGAAATATTGGAGAGGGAGAAGATGAACTGTTTAGCCCTTGAGCATGATTTATTCCTCTGCTTCACAGGTGATTCCTTCGCTCAGCCGAGCTAACTTAGAAGAGAACAAACATAGACAGTGTGCACGTGCATCAGGTGAACACACCCTCATTTACATGACGCAAGACTGGTCAATACGTAGCACGTAATACTACAGTGCCTCACAGTGGTACAATAACAGTATTACATACAATAACTGAGGACATATGTAAAAATTTCCCTTAACACCCCCACTTGTTCTCAGGTTGCTGTACTCCACAAATGTAAACAAAATGAAAATGTGGACCTCCTCACACATTTTAAACTCCAAAAAGGATTCCTGCAAACTTCTTCAGTTTCAGCGTAGTTACAGGTTGTCATTATGTCTGCCACCATCTCTTCAGTGGGGCAGTACACCAGTTACTCTCCCGTCCTCTACAGTTGATCTTATGAAGTGGTACTTTATGTCCACGTGCTTACACCTCTGTCTGCTTACAGGGTTTTTGGCTAGGGCAATTGTTCCCTGGTTGTCCTCATACACTACTGTTTGTGTATATTTGTAATCATCGATACCCTCCAGTAACTGGTCTAAATATATACACTCTTGTATAGTTCAGGCCAGAGCCATGTACTCTGCCACTGTGCCACTGTAGGCTGCTTCTTACTCTTCCATGAGACTAAGGAGCTGTTCTTACTGAGGCTTACACAGTATGCTGTGGTACTGCGCCTGACGGTGGCATCAGCCGCCCAGTCGGTGGCGTCAGCCGCCCAGTCGGTGGCATCAGCCGCCCTGTCGGTGGCGTCAGCCGCCCAGTCGGTGGCGTCAGCTGCCCATTCGGCATCAGCCGCCCAGTCGGTGGCATCAGCCGCCCTGTCGGTGGCGTCAGCCGCCCAGTCGGTGGCGTCAGCCGCCCAGTCGGTGGCATCACCCGCCCAGTCGGTGGCATCAGCTGCCCATTCGGCATCAGCCGCCCAGTCGGTGGCATCAGCTGCCCATTCGGCATCACTGTAGGCTAGTAAGCCTAGCTTCTCACACAACTCTTTCTCTATAGTGCCTCGAAGGTATCTTAACACGTGTTTCACAGTTACCCACTGCTCCTTTGTAGGCTCAGCTAAATATCGTGATAGTTTGCTTACAACAAAACTTAAATCTGGCCTTGTACATGTGGTCAGGTATATAAGGCTGCTACCGCCTCTCTGTACATGCTGACATCATCCACTTTTACTGCATGTTCTGTATAGTCAAGATAGATCACATGGTGTTTCTCTGGGTCTACAGTTTTGCATGTTAAACCTCTCCAGTATCTTGTTAACATATTTTTCCTGTGACATCTTTACACATCCATCCGACTGTTTGAAATCGATACCCAGAAAATGTTTTAGGCTGCCTAAATCTTTCATCTTAAATTTGGCAGAGAGCATCGCTTTCACTTCCTTCATTCTATTGTCATTGCTAGCTGCAATGATCAGATCATCGACCCAGATGATTATTATCACCTTTCCACCTTCGGTCTCTTTGGCATAGACACAGTGGTCTGCTGGGTTCTGTGCAAAATCGTCTTCAGTTAAACAATCGTGCAAAATCCTGTTCCAATTTCTACCGGATTGTTTTAGACCATAAAGAGATTTTTCTAGCTTACACACTAGACCTTCCCCTCTTTCTTCATAACCCTCTGGTTGTTCGATATAGATTTCATAATCTATAGGAGCGTGTAAGTACGCTGTTTTTACATCCAACTGATGGAGTAGCAAGTCCTCCTGTGCTGCTTTCTGTAACAACACTCTTACACTCGTCAAGTTGGCCGTGGGGGAAAAAGTCTCTCCATAGTCAATCCCCATCCTCTGGCTATAGCCTTTGGCCACAAACCTTGCTTTGTACTTGTCCATTCCCTCAATATCACTTTTGATAGAGTAAACCCATTTGCCCCCCACTGTCTTCTTGCCTTTTGGCAGATTTGTCAGGGTAAATGTGTTGTTGTCGTTTAATGATTGGATTTCGTCATCCATGGCTTTGACCCACTCTCTTGAGTCAGTTGACGTCATAGCCTCCTTACATGTCTGTGAAATGCCACATACTGCTCTGTAGCAGTAGTCTACGGTAGTATGAATCCCATCACTATCACTGTCTTCAGTTAAAAAGTCCTTTAAGTGACTTGGTTTCCTTCTGTCTCTAGTCGGGTATCTCCCACCCTCAGATTCATCATCTGTCCCACTTGGTTGTGTTTGGCTACTGTCGTCAGACATAGTTACTGGACTGTCACTTTGTGCACTAGTCTCTTTAGCATTCTCTGTGCTCTCATGTATCTCCTGTGTGACCCTGCTAGCCCTAGGCTGCCTCACACTGTCTTTGTCATCATTTGGGTGTGACACAAATGTCTGTGTCTGTTTCTCCACAGTTAGCAGTTACAAACTTGACTAGCCTGTGCTTTTGTACTTTCTCAGTATCTGGGTGATAGACCAAATACACGAGGCTGTTCTTGTCATAACCCACAAAACGCCCCTGATCACACCTGGAATCAAGTTTTCCCTTGTCCTGTTTGTATGTGTAACATACAGACCCAAACTTCTGCATTGTAGAGACGTTAGGCTTTTTATCTGTCAGATAAGGGGTTTGTCCTGTACGCCTGTAATCTTCAAACTTCTCCCCGAATGACTCCTGGGCCCATAACCTGTTGAGGTTTAGGATGGCAGCTTCTTCTTACGAAATATTGGAGACGGAGACGATGAACTGTTTAGCCCTTGAGCATGATTTATTCCTCTGCTTCACAGGTGATTCCTTCGCTCAGCCGAGCTAATTTAGAAGAGAACAAAAACATAGACAGAGTACACGTGCATCAGGTGAACACACCCTCATTTACATGACGCAAGACTGGTCATTACGTAGCACGTAATACTACAGTGCCTCACAGTGGTACAATAACAGTATTACATACAATAACTGAGGACATATGTAAACATTTCCCTTAACACTACCTGTCGTTATAAAAAGTAGAGACCAAAGTCCCACTTGTTAAAACGATCAAAGAGGGGGAAAGGGCAGCTCTCTAAGTGCCGACAGGCAGGGGAGAGGGCACGCAGTTGAGTCCCCGACATTACTCACTCTGACAGGACACAGTACAGAGTGCGTCAGAGAGGACTGGGAGACATCCCTCAAAATAAGCACGAATAAAAGAACAGGGGGAAGACCAAGATGCAGCAGTGCAAATGTCTTCCACTGTCCTTTCTCCATGCAACGCCGTGGAGGAGGAAATTCCTCTGGTGCTGTGCGCTTGATGTTCAGCCTCACACAGCCTGTGTGACAGGCGCTGCGCCGACAGAGGCTGTCCTATTGAGCGCTCTCTGTCATGCTCAAACAGACGCTGGGCATTGCGTAAAGCAGCCGTGCGTGCAATATAGCATGACAGCGCGTGCACGGGACAGAGGAGATGAGATGTGGCTTCCTCCTCTGATGTGTGAGGAGGAGGAAAGACGCCCTCCAAGGTTATCACTCTCGGAGGGAGCAGAGCTACTTTGACTGACAAGAACTTCAGGGGGACCTGACTAAAGGTTCAAATGGAGCTTTACTCAGTGCGCGTAACACTAAGCCAAAACCCCATTGAGGCGCTAAAGCGCGTGACACATGTCTGAGTCTCTGTGCTCCCCGTCGAAAACGTTTTGTCAGCGGGTGACTAAACACCGTGCTGACACCAAACCTACGTGGCAAGATGCAGCAGCATATGTTTCGACCGTGCTATAAGCCAATTCCTGTCCAATAATGTGTGTGCTCTGTCCCGTCGGAGGAACGAGGCAGGGGGCCCAACGGCGTCCAGGCTTTTCCCTGCACACCACACGGAACGCTGTCCATTTGGCTGTGTGGGAGGTGTGTTCAGCAGCTGCGCTGATCGAACACCTCCCTGGCAATTCATGTAGGCCGCCGCTGCTTTGTTGTCTGTTCGAATCAACACATGTTGATTGTACAGCAACAGGGCGACGTGTTGGATTACTTTCCATATAGTAATTCCAGCACGTTTATATGGAGAGACATGTGACCCGGCCACTGTCCCCCCACTGCCTGCGACATGCACGTTCCTCAGCCTGCGAGAGATGCGTCTGTGAACACTGCGGTGTCTGACGTCACTCTGTTCAGGGGCGCCCCCACTGACGTGGAGATTTTTCCAGTGGGTCAAATCCAAAACCACGGAAGGAGGAATGTACACCATGCGTCTCCTCTGACGCACGGGGTCGATGCGCAGGCAAATAAACCACCTGGAGTCTCCTCACTATGAAGGAGACCCAGGGGGATCACCACGTGACCAGCTGATATCATGTCTAACAGCTGCATCACGGAGAGGGCCGTCACCTCCCCGCGGGGTGTGACGCGCCGGAGGAGAGCTGTCACTTCCTCCCCTCTCCGCTGTGAGAGTCGCGCTCTCATGCGGGCTGAGTTCAATTCCACTCCCAGTTAAAAAGATAACCTGGGAGGGACGAGGACAGCTCTTCTTCCAGTTGATAATGAAACCCAGGTTTGACAAATGAGATACGAACTGTATCGTCTGTAAGCCGCTTCCTCCCTTCCTGGAGCGAGCCAGCCACAGCCGGTCGTCCAGGTAAAATAACACTCATCCCCATTCTGAGTAGCTGCTCCAACCGTCCCCACCCACTTTGAAAAATTGCGTGGAGCCAGGAATGAGAAACGCAGGAAATTGCTGTGTTTCGGGATGATGGTTACGTGGAGGACTGCATCCTTCAGGATTATGGATGTGAACCAGTCTCCCTGGTGAACACTCCAGCACCTGTTTGATCGTCAACATGGGAAAAGGCCATTCCCTTGTTGGACACTGACAGATCGAGGATGGGTCTCATTCCCCCCCGCCCCGTCTCCTTCGCGACCAGAAAATACCAGGAGTAAAAAACCCTGATTTTCTTCCCCATGAGGAATCCTGGAAAAAAGCTTCCTGCCGCTCTGCACGGAGCACGAGACACTGTTCCTGGGATGACAGGGTTCCCTGTATCCCGTAGAACTGCGGGGGGAGAGGCAAACTGCAGAGACTATCCTCTGCCCATCCGCCTGCTCATCCATCTGTCCATCAGACACACGTGCCGCCACCCTGAGTACCATACAGCAGTGTTGTAGTCAAGTCACCAATTCACGAGTCCAAGTCACCCTCGAGTCACCACTCTTCGAGTCCGAGTCCAAGTCCGAGTCACCAAGGGAGAGTCGTAGTTGAGTCCGAGTCCAAGTCCGAGTCACCCAAGGAGTGTCCGAGTCGAGTCAGAGTCCGAGTCATCATTACCTGTGTTCGAGTCCGAGTCCAATTCCGAGTCACTTAAGAAGAGTCCAAGTCAAGTCCGAGTCACAAGTCTTCATGTATTAATCTTCGTGGATATATGTTTTGAAATGTAGCTGCTCCTCTACATTGCTGTTATCCTGTCTATTGAACTGCTGTGAAGCGAGTTTGGCTACAATTCTTGTAATAGGTGCTATACAAATATAAAGCTTATTTCTAATATTAATATTATTATTATATATAAATAAACTATATTTAAAATGAGTTATCTTTTAGAGAAGTGATTATATTTGTATGCCAATATTTTCCTATGGTAAAGTTTTCGTTTTGCACTTTTATTTTGATAGTAATAAGATCGGGACTCTTATTTTGAAGGAACTTTTACGGGTTAAATCAGTTTACCATAAAGATTTATCCCCAGAAAGCACATGGCTACTTAGCATGCAAAATGATGTCATTATGCATGTTAAGTAGCCATGTGCTTTCGTTATCGGCTGAATCTTTATTTATTTATTAGATCACGTTACTCTGATGATAGTGTTCAAGACAGCCTATATGTCTGAACTTGATCCTTAGAGTAATGTGTTACGGAGCCTTCTCTTCTATATTGTTTCCACATAACGAGCATTTTGCACTGCTCTTTTCCCATGTGGAAGCAGAATGTGTGAAAGCATACAGCACGATGCGGGGTGTGTCTGTAGACATCTCTAGACTGGAATAGCGGGGCCCAGTACGTGAACTCGCCATACAGGATAGAGGACATCAGACTCCAGAGAAAATGTGCTCGAGTCCGAGTCCAAGTCGGAGCGTCAATGTACGAGTCGAGTCCGAGTCATCGTGGGGGGGGGGAATTCACGAGTCCGAGTCCGAGTCCAAGTCATCCTGTGCGAGAATTCACGAGTACAAGTCCGAGTCGCGTCAATCAGTGCGCGAGTCCGAGTCGAGTCACAAGTCCCGAAAATCGGCACTCAAGTCCGACTCGAGTCCGAGTCCAGGACTCGAGTACTCCATCTCTGCCATACAGTACTCTGATAGCGCCGGGTGTACATTCTCTGGATGTGCTGTGGTTGGTGGCAAACCACGCCAGAGTCCTCCACATGCTGCATTCCACACAGGCTCTCAATATGTCGCCGTTTAGGAGAATACTCGTAAACCGCGCGTTCACGCTCAACATCACTAAGGGATGAGCGGAGTGCTGTGTGCAGTGCTGTCCACACAATGCGTAATAATGGCCCTCCATGGGCTTATTACGACGGTGCGTAGGAGGTACGTCTGAGACAGAGAAAACATCTGTGCTGCCTAAACCCAAAAAGTTTAAGGTAGACGGATTGAATAGTAAGCCCTGCTGTTTTATTAACCGATAAGTTAAAAACCCCAGCCGGCTTAGGCAGCGAGCCATGCTGCCAAGTAACCAATAGGCTATTTGCAGCCGGTTTAACCGGTGAGCCTTGCTGCATATTATCTTCCATCTGTGCATTGAACACACGCGCCACCACTCAGCGTGCCAACCTGCTCTGGATGTGCTGTGGTTGTCATGGTGACGAGCCATGCCAGAGCCCTCCAGACGCTGCATTTCACACAGGCTCTCATTATGTCCACTGTAACACATTTTCCTGTCAAATAACAGTAAAGTGCCGGCAGTCTCTTTACAGACGCCTGCACTTCACTGTAATACCACAGTACTCATACTGTGAAATGACTTTACAGCCTAAAATATATACAGTATACTGCTGTATTTTTTCAATTAACAGTCAAATACTGGCAGCAGAGACGCCAGCAATACACTGAAATTATACAGTATTCATACTGTTGAACAATTTCAGTTTATTACTGTAAACAATTCGATAATTTACAGTAACATTCTGGTTAGTTGGCTGCCAGTAGATTAGTGCTGAAAATTGGCTGTAAAATAAAAGCAATTGCTTACAGTGTTAAACTGGACATCAAGGTGCGTTCACGCTCAACACCCCTAAGGGATGAGTGGAGCTGTGTGCAGTGCTGTCCTCACTGTAATAATGACACTCGTGGGCTCATTACGACCGTGTGTAGGAGGTAGGTTTGGGACAGAGGAGAAAAACCGAGCTGCCTAAAAACCAATAGGTTTTAAAGACAGCCGATTTATGCAGCGAGCCATGCTGCCTATAACCGACAGGTTAGGGGCAGCCGGCTTACCCGGTGGGCCTTGCTGCTTATTATTATTATCCATCTGTCTATCGAACACACGCGTCGCCATTCTGAGTAATATTCTGAGAGCGCGCGACATGCTCTGGATGTGCTGTGGTTGTCATGGTGACGAGCCACGTCAGAGCCCTCGCCGCCGTTGCCCGTGAAGCAACCCAAGAGGGGTCCGGACCGAAAAAAAAAGCTGCGAGGGGGCTTCCACACGCTGCATCTCACACCGGCTCTCATCCTGTCTCTGTTTAGGAGAAGGCTCGTAAACTGGACATTAAGGCGCGTTCACGCTCAAACCTGCTGAGGAATGAGCGGAGGTGTGTGCAGAGCTATTCACACAGTGCGTAATAACAGCCCTGGGCTCATTACGACCGTGTGTAGTATAGGCATATCTGGGACAGAGGAAAAAAACTGTGCTGCCTGCTAATCGACAGGTTAGGAGCATCAGGTTTAAACGTCAAGCCCTGCTGTCTAATAACCGCCTGGTTAAATACAGCTGCCTGGTGACTGACAGGTTACAGTCAGCTCTTGCACCTCCACATGCTGTATTGCACGGTGGCTCTCATCATGTCGCCGTTTAGGAGAAGGCTCGTAAACCGGACATTGAAGCGCGTTCACGCTCAAACCCACTTGAGAAATGAATGATGTGTGGAGGCATATCTGTGACATAGGAAACAAGCCTGTGCTGTCTAATCAACCGACAGGTTTTAAAGACAGCTGGTTTGTGCCGCGAGCCCTGCTGCCTAATAACCGACAGGCTTTGAGGCAGCCGCTTATGTCATCCGGAGGAGAGCTTTCCTGAACCGGGGGAACAGGGTCCTTGTTTCTAACTTTTATTCGGCACTAAACAAGGTGTGCGTCAATTACACCCACCAAGCGGATCCTCAGAGGCTTAAAGCGTTGGCTTAGCCTCTACAAATAGTCAAAAACTAGCCTTTTTTGGAATAACACAAGAAGACATTTTTTCGTTGCGTTTATCCAACGCTGAGAGCGGCTGCTCACCTTCTACCGGACGCCGAGAGGAGGACAATAACACGCCGGCTGGTCAGCTGTTATCAGCCACCTGACGGCGAGAGGAGGACGGCTACAACTCGTTTGCTCATCGGCTGCACAGGAAGGCGACAGGAGCAACGCGCTGAATGGTGCCGGGAAGGTTTTCGCCGCTTGGCACGGAACTACGTTCATAAGGAGGTATGTGTAGCGCGCTACAACCGGTTTAAATGGCCACATGAATTAAGTTGTGTGCACACATAAGGGACGTAATTCCTATGCATTGGTTGTGAAAGGGATGAACAATAAGCGCTTGTATTGTACTGATTGATTTGTGACAATCCGTTTGACTTTAAGACATTCAAATATGGAGGAGCGCGCTGCGGACATACCAGCAGCTGACAGCGTGTCAAAGTACGCGCTAAATGATGTTCAATGATGAATTTATTTAGTCAAAATCAAGGTGTGGGTATGTGAAACTGAAGGTACTGGTGATAATACAGACATACATCCTGATGACAGTGTTTCTAATGTTGGTAAATGTTCAAACAAAAGTGACAGCAGTACAAAGTCAAGTACAACTTCATCTGCACAAATTATAGCAGCAGCAGCAGCAGCAGAAAAGGCTGCAATTGTTGCTCGCATGGCAGGTTTAACTGAGAGGCATACACTGGAGGAACAGGAGCTACAATGAAAGCTACAATTAAAGCGGAAAAAGGAACAGCTTGATTTGGAAACTGAGCTAGCTGTATCTACTGCTAGGCTAGCAGTTTTACAGGGTTCACATTCACGACGTTCCTCTCTTGCACCAACAAATGGAATGAACTCATACCTGGAACAGGAAAAAAGGAAACTGGCATCGTTAAACATACTTAACCCCCTGGCAAAGGAGTATGATTCCACATCATGGAAAACATCCTCCAGCAAACCAACAAAGGTGGACATGGAACCAAAGCAAGCTGAAAGGCAGTTTGCATGTAAGGAAGATGCTTATGTACAAAATCAACATTATCTGGGAACATCACATGGGTTGATAACTGGTGAATCAACTGCATGGGAAAGTCAACAGGAAAATCACCATCAGCAAATCAATCGAATTCCACCTGAAGGTTTATTCACGATAATGCAAAAGCAAAATGAAATAACAGCTGCACTGGTTCACCAGCAACGTTTACTGTCTCTACCAGCAAGAGACATTCCTATCTTTGATGGAGACCTGTTTCAGTACAAGGCTTTCATTAAAGCATTTGAACAAGGAGTGGAAAACAAAGCCAGCAAAGCCGATTGCTTGTACTATTTAGAACAGTTCACAAAAGGACAGCCACAGGAACTGGTTCGCAGCTGCCAGCACATGGCTCCAGAACGTGGCTACATTGTGGCAAAGGGTCTTTTGCAAGAACATTTTGGGAATGAGTACAAGATCGCTGCTGCTTACATAGGAAAGGCTCTAGCTTGGCCAACAATAACAAAGGCAGAAGACATTAAAGCACCACAAGCCTATGCTTTATTTCTGCGTGGATGTGCTAATGTGATGGAATAACTTCAGTACATGCAGGAGTTGGATATGCCCTCCAATATGAACATGGTTGTCTTCAAGTTGCCATACAAACTAAGGGTACAATGGAGAAACAAAGCTCATAACATCATGGAAGCCTCAAACAACAGAGCTCATTTCATTGACTTGGTCAAATTCATTGAGAGGCATGTACGAGTCCTTTCTGATCCGATCTTTGGAGACATCGAGGATTCAGGACATAAATCAGTTGCTATATCAGTATGCTAATTCTTCCAACATTTTTCAGCCACAATCAAAGAACAGAATGAAAGGATGTAGTTTTGCCACTACAGTATTCCCAATGAGTGAGGTCGGAATTAAAACGACAAATAAGTCAAAACCACAGGAGAGCTTGGTGTGTCATTGTTGTGATCACAACACTCACGTTTGGGACAGATGTAAGCAGTTCAGCAAAAGGAAGCACAGAGACAAAATTCAATTTCTAAATGAGAAAGGAATTTGCTTTGGATGCTTGTGTATTGGACACATAAGCCGGGACTGTAAACAATGGTTGATTTGTGAGGTTTGTGAAAAGCAACATCCTTCACATAAATACATCTAGAAAACTGCACTCGTCAAAGTCCTCAATGACCTTCTCACCTCTGCTGACACTGGTTCCCTCAATATTCTCATCCTCCTCGACCTGAGTGCATCCTTCGATACCGTGAGCCACAACATCCTGCTCACCCGACTCAGGGACATTGGTATTGAAGGTATTGCACTCAGATGGCTCCAGTCCTACCTCACTGAACGATCCCACTACATCTCCCTCCCAATCCACTCCTCTGCCACAGCTTCAGTCACCCAAGGCGTTCCTCAAGGATCAGTACTTGGCCCCCTCCTCTTCATCATTTACATCCTCCCCCTCGGTTAGATACTCCGCCACTTCAACCTCGACTTCCACTGCTATGTTGATGACACTCAGATCTACCTCAGCACCAAATCCCTCCATAACCCACCCCTTACCCACACCGACTCTTGTCTGACAGCTATAAAAACTTGGATGCAACATAACCTCCTCAAACTGAACAGCAACAAAACAGAACTCCTCCTAACCGGCTCCAAATCCACCCTCAGCAAGGTCACTAACATAACTCTCACCATCGATGGCACCATTGTTTCTCCCTCCAATCATGCACGCAACCGTGGTGTAATCTTTGACCCCACCCTCTCCCTCCAACATCTCATCCGCCAAACAGTCTCAACCTCATTTTTCCACCTCCGCAATTTTGCAAAAATCCTACCCTCTCTCACCCGCCCCGCAGCCGAACGACTAATCCATGCCTTAATTTCCTCCCGCCTTGACTACTGCAACTCACTTCTTTACGGCATCAGCACTACATCCCTCAACAGACTCCAACGGGTTCAACATGCAGCTGCACGTCTCCTCACGCATACCAAATCATGGCATCACATCACCCCAGTCCTCAAAGACTTCCACTGGCTTCCTGTCTCCCATCACATCAACTACAAAGTTCTGGTCCTCCCCTACAAAGCACTCCACCATCTGGCCCCCCCCTTATCTCACAAACCTTCTCACTCCTTATCAACCCCCACGGCCCCTCATATACGCCGCAGCCGGACTCCTATCCATTCCCACATCCACACTCTGCAGCATTGGGGACAGAGCCTTCTCAGTGGCAGCTCCTAGGCTCTGGAGTTCCCTCCCCATGATCTCCGTGACTCTGAGTCCCTCACAGTCTTTCAGTCCCGCCTCAAAACACATCTTTTCAACTCTGTTTACCCATAAGCCACCCCCCCTCTCAATCAACTTCCTCTTGACTGCCTTTTTATTTTTTACTTGCTTGTTTGCCTGTCCTTGTTTGTCTACCCTCCCTCATACAAGTGTCTTTGAGTTGTGAAAAGCGCTATATAAATAAAATGCATTATTATTATTATTATTATTATTATTATCTAATGTGGAATTGGGACAAACCGCTAAATCACAAACCCCCCCCTCAGACATGTGGACGTACAGGGGCCGGAAATGATGGCTGCATTCTTTCAATTATTCCAGTGCAGGTCAAGTCCACAAAGGGAAGTGAGATTATACAGACCATTTTTAGATCCTGGAAGCACAGCCACATTCTGTTCAGAAGATCTCATGCACAGATTAAACATCACAGGAAAAATAACTAATTTTCTTTTGAAGACTATGGGACAGAAAAAGATTGTTCCAGCTTACTCCTTATTTGGGATGGAGGTATCTGGTCTTGAGGAAAATAACTTTGATCCTCTTCCAGAAGTCCTCTTCCAGAAGCAAATGCCAGTAACCAAAGAAAACATTGCTACAGCCGCAGATGTGAAGAGGTGGAATCATTTGTCAAATGTTCATATCCCCAGCATACATGCCAATTTTGACATGTTGATTGTGTAGCAGTGGCCGCAGAATAATTATATTAATTTAACAGTTTGGTTTAAACCGCTAAGTCCGACAACGCCACCCTGGGAATTTCACCCAGGGAAATGTGACAAGTTTTAAGTCACTAGGACACACAGGTTCGGTTACTCATAGAACAAGAGACGTGGTTCAATTGTCAAAAATAGAACAGTTTATTTATACAATAGTAAAAACATATAATTTATAAAAACCGTCACACAGGGCTATATCCAAAAGGGAGAGAACGAACAAGGGGGGGGGGCTGAGGCTTACCAGTGGGGGAGAGGGTCAACGAAAGAGTAGAGGGATCCCACGAAAACAAACTTAAGTCACCCCGGTCACACGTGTTCCACACTCACACAATCAGAAAAGATCCAAAAACTCGGGGGAAGCACAGCACACGGAAAGGGGCAAGCCACCACCTGGGACACCAATACCACCACCTTCAGCTCTCAGTAACTAAAACAAGGGAAAACAGGAATAAGTGGGGGACAAAAACACAGAATGACTCAAAATGAAATAAACCAAAATTAGCCGCAGCCATACGGGCAATCCTGCGGCATAAACAAAACTATGCAAAAATAGCAAAGAAAGAAAACCTAAACCAAAATCATATAAACAAACAATGAATTGTGCAAAGATATATCGAAACTAATTAAGTATAAAATAAACCAAAAGAAAACAAAGAAAAATAGGAATAAACAAAAATAAACTATTAATGAAAAGGAACAAAAGTAAACAAAATAGTTTGAATTGATGAAGGAAATAATAACTAAACAGAAGGAGTTAGCCCAGCAGTCCAGTCACTAGAATCCCACGAAGGGGAGCGGACCTATAGTGCAGAGTAGGCCACGCTAAACCGGCCCAAACACAGTAGCCAAAAGCGAACAATCTAAGTAGTGTCCAGTAGCACAGGATCAGTAGGGCAGGTGATGATGCTGCCGTAGGCAATGCCAAACCGGACCAGACACGATAGCCAGACGCAGACAATCTACTAGCACTTAGCAGCACACAGGATCAGCAGTACGGGTGATGACCCTGCGTCAGAAACCCGTCTCTTTTCAAAACAGCAGCAGTTCTTTAAAGCCTTAGCTTGGCCCGAGATCAGGCAGAGAGGAGAGAGTTTCATGCTCTCTATGTTACAGCTACTTGACGGGCATCGCCAGGAAGACCCTCCGCTACGCCGGTGGCGGAAGCAAAACACGGCAAAAACGGAAGTGGGTAGGTCTGGGCACCAGCAAACAAAAAGGCCGCCAGCTCGAAGCCTCTGCCCCTTTATAGGGTGCCCCCTGGCGGTGATAGGCTAAAAATAATATGCCTTACAACACTATTTACTACTCATCCTGCTACAATCTACCTCCCCCATTTTCATCGTCGCCCCGACGATGTACAAATCAAGCCCAGGTTAGCTAACCTAGGCCCAAGGTCTAAAGATGACAGACACAGAGTTAGACACCAGACTAGGAGAGTTTTCAGCCACAGGCGCCAATTCTCCCAACGCTCTAGGGAGATGATGGACATTAGGATGCTGCCCAGCGGTTAACCGTGGTGTCCGTCGCAAGGTCACTGCGCTAGAATCAGGACAAGTGGATGGAGGGATAGCCAAGCGAGGAGAAGGCAATTCTGGCATGGCAGCGAGAGCTACCGAAGGACCGGCCTCAATGGAGGCTTTGTCCGATGGTGGAGGCAGCCACCAAGGGGTTTCTTGGGTCACGACAGCTGATCTGGTGAAAGGACGATTCGGAGCTTCATTTCTTGCAACCCACAGGTCACCATCAAAGGAAAGCTCATCATCTGACTGTGGTGAGTCAGGAGGAATTGAGAGAGGGACAGGGACATCATCTGGAGAGTGTGTGCCAATCACAGCTTTCAACAAAGTGCGGTGGACCCGTTTGATTTTGGTCAGGTCGTTTGCAGGTGCAATCGTGTACACCGAACCGCCGTTTGGTGCTTTCACCACTATATACCTGACAGAACTCTAAATATCCCTGATCTTATGGCGCCCTCTTGCACCACAATCTCGCAACCAAACTAACTGGCCTTCGTTCAATGGGACATCTTTGACATACTGGTCATGGCACCTTTTTCTGCGCTCTGCTGCAGTTTTTAACCTGTCTTGAGCTCCTTCAAAGGCAATTTGCAATTTTACCTGATGCTCCTGAATCCACTCATGGACAGGACCACCGACTGGATCAGGGACTCTACCCAACTGAAAATCAACTGGGAGCCTGGGCTCTTGTCCAACAAGAATGGAGATTCACCAGTTGACTGATGGGGAGTAGTGTTGTACAAATACAGTAGTTGTGGCAAGCAGGAGTTCCAATCCCGTTTCCGAGACACAGACAGAGTACGCAACAAGTTGTGAAGGGTTCGGTTGAACCGTTCACATTGACCATTGCCTGCCGGATGGTAGGGAGTAGTGCGAGATTTTTCAATGTTATAGAGGCTGCAAAGTTGTTGAATAAGAATGCTCTCAAAGTTCCGGCCTTGGTCTGAATGTATACGGGCTGGGACACCAAACTTTGAAAACCATTCTGTGACCAGAACTTGAGCCAGAGTGGAGGCTCGTTGGTCACGGGTGGCAAAAGCCAAAGTGTACTTGCTAAAAATGTCTGTAATTACAAGGACATTGATATATGCTGTCTCACTGAAACTTGGTTGAGACATGAAGAATATGTTAGCATAAATGAGGCCACTCCACCCAGCCATGTCAACACTCATATTGCTCGAGGCACGGGCCGAGGAGGTGGAGTTGCAGCAATCTTTGACTCAAGTTTACTTATCAATACTAAACCAAAATTAGATTATACCTCTTTTGAAAGCCTTGTTTTTAGTCTTACGCATCCGACCTGGAAAACTTTGCAGCCAATCTTATTTGTTACAGTGTATCGTGCAGCAGGTCCTTATTCAGAATTCTTATCAGAATTCTCTGAGTTTTTATCAACTTTGGTTCTTAAAACAGACAAAGTAATTATCGTAGGTGACTTTAATATTCATGTTGACGATGATAAAAATAGCCTTACTGTTGCATTTAACTCTATATTAGATTCTGTTGGTTTCTGTCAGAGTGTAAATAAACCAACCCACTGCTATAATCACACTCTCGACCTTGTTCTGACTTATGGTATTGAAATTGAGCAACTATTAGTCGAACCGCATAATCCTGCTTTATCTGACCATTTCTTAGTAACTTTTGAAGTACTATTACGAGACTGCAAAGCATTAGTCAAAAGCTCTTGCAGCAGAAACCTATAGCTATAAAGTGTGCTATAGCCACATTTAAGGAAGAGATTCCACCAATACTTAACTTGATAGCATGTCTGCATGTAGGGGAGGAAACTTATACAAAATGTACACCACCCCAAATTGATCATGTTGTTGATAGTGCTATAGATGTGCTGCGAATAAAATTAGACTCTGTTGCTCCTTTGAAAAAGAAGAAAATAAAACAACATAGATTAGCTCCATGGCATAATGCCGAAACCCGCAAAATAAAGCAAAAGTCTAGACAACTTGAAAGGATATGGCGTTCCACTAAACTTGAAGAATCTCGTTTAATCTGGCATATTACTCTCAATGAATATAAGAAAGCACTGCGTAAAGCGGGAGCAGCCTACTACTCTTCATTAATAGATGAGAATAAGAATAATGCAAGATTTCTTTTCAGCACTGTAGCCAGGCTGACAGAGAGCCACAGCTCGATTGAGCCTTCTATTCCCATAGCACTCAGTAGTAATGATTTTATGTGCTTTTTTAACGATACAATTGTTACTCTTAGAAACAAAATTAATGACCTCTTGCCTTTGACCAGTATAGTGTTATCAACAGCTCCCGGAATCGTAAGTTCTAATATTACACTAGATAGTAAACTAGAATGCTTTTCAGCCATTAACCTTGAACAATTACATTCAATGATTCTCTCTTCTAAACCATCAACGTGCATGTTAGACCCAATTCCAACTAAGCTGTTGAAGGAAGTTTTTCCATGAATTAGCACTTCTTTATTAAATATTATGAATATGTCTTTATTATCAGGCTATGTTCCACAATCATTCAAAGTAGCAGTGATAAAACCGCTTCTTAAAAAGCACAACCTCGATCCAGAGGTTTTAGCCAACTATAGACCTATTTCTAATCTTCCGTTCCTCTCAAAAATTCTTGAGAAAGCGGTCGCAAAACAGTTGTGTGATTACTTAAAAAACAATGATTTATTTGAAGATTTTCAGTCTGGCTTTAAAACACATCATAGCACAGAGACAGCTCTGGTTGAAGTCACAAATGATAATCTAATAGCCTCAGACAAGGGACTTGTCTCTATTCTTGTTTTGCTCGATCTCAGTGCTGCATTTGATACTATCGACCATGATATCCTATTGCAAAGACTAGAGCACTTAGTTGGCATACAGGGAACTGCTTTTGGCTGGTTTAGGTCCTATCTATCTGAACGCTCTCATGTACATGTTAACGATGAATCTTCCACGCAAACCAAAGTTAGCCATGGAGTGCCACAGGGCTCAGTGCTCGGACCTATTTTGTTCACATTATATATGCTTCCGTTAGGCAATATTATAAGGAATCATTTCATAAACTTTCATTGTTATGCGGATGATACTCAACTATATTTATCAATCAAGCCTGATGAAATTAATCATCTAAATAAAATTCAAGACTGCCTTAAGGACTTAAAAACGTGGATGACCTTAAACTTTTTGATGTTAAACACGACCAAAACTGAAGTTATTGTACTTGGCCCGAAGAATCTACGAAACAAATTATCTAAAGATATACTAACTATGGATGGCATTAATTTGGCCTCCAGTGAGACTGTAAGGAATCTTGGTGTTATATTTGATCAGGATTTATCCTTTAACGTCCACATAAAATCAATTTCAAGGACCGCCTACTTCCATCTACGTAACATTGCAAAAATCAGGCATATCTTGCCTCAAAGCGATGCAGAGAAACTAGTCCATGCATTTGTTACTTCTAGGCTGGATTATTGTAACTCTTTATTATCAGGGTGTACCAAGAAGTCAATCAAGTCGCTTCAGCTGATTCAAAATGCTGCGGCTCGTGTACTAACCAGAGTTAGGAAAAGGGACCACATTACTCCTGTTCTGGCTGCCTTACACTGGCTCCCTATAGAACACAGGATAGAATTTAAAATTCTTCTTCTCGCCTACAAAGCCCTTAATGGGCAGGCGCCATCTTACCTTAAAGAACTCATTATACCCTACTGTCCTACTAGGGCATTGCGTTCCAAGAATGCAGGGTTGTTGGTTGTTCCTAGAGTCTCTAAAAGTAAAATGGGAGCCAGAGCCTTTTCTTATCAAGCTCCAGATTTGTGGAATCAGCTTCCAGTTTGTGTTCGGGCGGCAGACACCCCATCCGTTTTTAAGAGTACGCTTAAAACCTTCCTTTTTGATAAAGCTTATAGTTAGGGCTGATTAGATTCAGCCCCTAGTTTTGCTGATATAGGCTTAGTTTGTCGGGGGACATCTTACTTCTTCCTTCTCGCTGTCTATACCTGTGTACTCTCATGTTCCGATTAACCCAGCTTCCCCAAATGTCTTTCTTTTGGTGTCTATATATGCTGGGATCCGGAGTCATAGATGATCCTGCGGTCTTGTGTCCTGGATCGCGAGCGCTGGATCTCGAGTCGTGGCTGTGGTCCTGGATCATCGGTCCTGGATGGATATCCTCGTGGATTCATCTTCCTATTACACACATGCATTTCCAAACATTTGGACTACCTATGTTGCAAATGTATTATCTTCTCAATTTACACACGGCATCTATTGCACGTCTGTCCGTCCTGGGAGAGGGATCCCTCCTCTGCTGCTCTCCCTGAGGTTTCTCCCATTTTTCCCTTTAAACTGGGTTTTCTTTGGAAGTTTTTCCTTGTACGATGTGAGGGTCTAAGGACAGAGGGTGTCGTATTGTCATACTGATATTCTGTACACACTGTGAAGACCACTGAGACAAATGTAACATTTGTGATATTGGGCTATATAAATAAACATTGATTGATTGATTGATTGATTTTCCAACCTACTATAGGTGGGCTCCAAGACAGTGAAGTCAATGGCTAGAATTTCATTGGGTCTAGAAGCCAGCAAGTGTCCCATGGGAGCACGAGCCGCTGGTCGAGTGTCCTTGGCAATTTGACACCTTTCACAACTGCTGCACCAATGTACCACCTCAGAGGACATACCTGGCCAGTAACACCGCTGCCTAAGTAGCTCCAAGGTTCTTTCAATACCTTGGTGGCCATGCCTCTGGTGGACTTCGGTGAGCACCTGCTCTCTCAAAACAGCTGGCAAAAGCAGCTGCAGAACTGCTTCAGCCCCATCAGAGCGAAAGATCTGACGATAGAGGACCCCACTCCTCTCAACTAACCGGTCCCATTGACGGAGCAGTGCCAATGCTTGCCGGGACAACTGCTTCCTCTCATCATTACTGGGACGCTGCCTCCTTCTCCAGAACACCAAGAGTTCATGAAGGACGGGGTCGGCTTGCTGAAGTGGCTCCATATCAGACTGTGTATGATGAGGCAAGGCTATGACAGCTGCTTGGGTTGCCTGTGCCACTGGCAAGGCTTGCCGTAAAGGCAAGGGGAGCGAGGTGCTAGGCAGCATAGCTTCAAGATCTTGCACCACTGGTGGGTGCTGACGGGACAGGGCATCAGCATTTCCATTACTTCTACCCGAGCGGTACTTAATCTCAAAATCGAAAGATGCAAGTTGGGCTGCCCAACGTTGTTCAGTGGCTCCAAGCTTTGCTGTGGACAGGTGGCTAAGGGGATTGTTGTCAGTGAAGACAACACATTTATGACCAAGCAGATATTCCCTACATTTCTCAGTCATGGCCCACTTGAGCCCCAAGAACTCCAGCCTCATAGAGCTGTAGTTGGCAGAATTGCGTTCAGTGGGCCTCAGACCTCTGCTGGCATAAGCTATGGGCCTGACCTTACCTCCTTGCTCCTGTGATAGCACAGCTCCGAGGCCACCAAAACTTGCGTCGACCTCCAGAATGAATGGGAGGGAGAAGTTGGCATAGGCAAGCACAGGTGCCGTGGTGAGCTTTGTCTTGAGAGCCTCAAAGCTCCTATGACACTCCTCAGTCCAGTTCCCAGCGATTTCACGCTCTGATCTCCTTTTGGACTCGGTGCCTCCCAACTCAGCCACCAACGTATGTAGAGGGGCCGCCAATTTGGCAAAGCCCTCCACAAACCTACGGTAGTAACTGGCAAAACCAAGGAACGACCGCAGACCAGAGATGGTAGTGGGGGGCTGCCAACAGGCTACCACCTCCTGTTTGCTGGGATCAGTAGAGACACCCTGGTCAGAAATCACATGGCCCAGGTAACGCACCTCTCGCTGGAAGAAAGCACACTTTGATAGCTTAGCCTTTAAGCCCTCATGCTGTAGCCTTCTCAGCACGACCTCCAACCTCTCAAGATGTTGATCCACGGTGGAAGAGAATACCACAATGTTATCAAGGTATAAAAGCAAATATTGGCATTGTTGGTCCCCAAAGATCCGCTGCATCAATCTTTGGAAGGTGCCAGGAGCATTGCAGAGTCCAAAGGGCATCCAATTCCACTCAAAGAGGCCAAACGGGGTGCAAAACGCAGTTTTGGACCGGTCTGCTTCTGCAACTGGCACCTGGTTATACCCACTGGCTAAATCCATAGTGGAAAACCAGCGGGCACCGGTCAGCGCATCAAGGGACTCTTCGATTCGAAGGAAAAAGAAAAAGCATCTTTCCTGGTTTTGCTGTTCAGCTGCCTGTAGTCTACGCACATGCGCAGGCTGCCATCTTTCTTTTTCACTAGCACGATGGGAGATGCGTAGGGGCTGCAACTCTGTCTTATGATCTCTGACTCAAGAAGTTGGTTGATGTGCTCCTTCACTACCTCGTACTCAGACGGGGGAATGCGCCTATAGCGTTGCTTCACGGGGACGTCATCAAGAAGAGGGATGTCATGAGAGATCAAGGTGGTGCAACCCAAGTCCCCTTCGTGAGCAGAAAAGATAGATGTGTGCTTTGTCAAAAGAGACCGTACCTTAACCTGTTCTTCAGCAGGCAAGGAAAACAGGTCCAGAGCATCCAGCTGGTCAGGCACAGAGGGAAAGGCAGCCTGGGATGCCACTCTGGCCACACTAGATGGTACTTCCGTGACACCAACAGGCACTTCATCAAGTGTGCCTACCAGTGTGCGGGGATAGAGCAACACGTCTACGGAGCCCACGTTCACAATAGGAATATAGGCGGTGCCCCTTTCCACCCGAACCAGAGCTGGAGAGGCAAGCAATCCAGCCGGAAGACCCGAATCCAAGGGCTCAAATAACACAGTGCCACTTGAGTACTGCTCTGAGCATGTGGCTGCAACAATCTTCATCATGCCACCAGGGATACGACAAGCCTTCCTTCCACGCACTTTTACCCCTCCTGAGACGCCAGGGGGGGGGCTGCACACTGGACTGATGGCATTTTTCCTCAAGGAATGACTGGGGGGCCTCAGATACAGGACGTAAGGAAAACAAGGCCAACCCATGCTGTCCAAAGAGCTCTTGATAACATCTGCGGATGATGTTCATCCCCAAGATACCAGGGACTGCAGAAGAGACACTACCGGGGGGGTCCTTGACCACTAACACGCCACAGCTTGCCATTACCTTCCCACATAGCTCAACGTCCAGCTCCAAGTAACCGATGTAAGGGATGGCTAACCCATTGGCTGCCCTGAGCTGCAGCCAGTGACAAGATTGAAGCTTCTCTTGGCCCCAAGGCTCAAAGTGCTGAAGGAAAAAGCTCTCTGTGACGGTGGACACCATGGACCCAGTATCCACCAAGCAAGGAACCATAACTCCCCCCCATGCTGACATCTAAATGTGGACAAGACGACATGAGCTTAAAAGCCTCTCCTGAGCCTGTGACTCCACCCCCCCGAACTGTGGCTCTGTAATTCGGCGGGCGCTAGTTTTCCGATGGCTGAGTGAAACGGCGCTAGACTGTTGAGCAGGTGAGGACGGTCGAGCACGAGGAGCAGTACGTACCCCATCGCACTCTCTGGCTAAATGACCGGGTAGCTGGCAACGTCTGCAAATGATGGGGCCCCTATAGGGGGGGCGACTGCGCAGCTGAGAGTCCTGGAAACGAGAAATGTTTTGAGTAAGTGTGTTAAGCTGCTCTTGCTGGAGTTTTAGCATCTCTCTCATCTCACTCAGTTCAGACATCTGGGAGCCAGTCACCACCTGAGGACCACCCTGAACTCCATAATGCAGACCAAGAACTGAAGGGACAGAGTGACTTCGGCCCCTATTAGCACCAGGCAAACCCTCCCGCTCCCACCTGATTGCTTCCGCCCTGGCATCAAGTAATGCTGCAGTAGGTTGCCGACGTACAAACTGTTTTAACTCACGTCGCAATGCACCGTCAATGACATGCTCTACAAATTGGTCGCACAGCAAAACCTCTGCATTAGGCATGTTGTCAGGCGCCCGCTGCTTTACAGATGACATAAGACTAAGCAACGCAAGGGAGAATTCCTGCAAAGTCTCCCCTTCTTGCTGTCGTAAGGAGAAGAAAGCCTCTTGTAAAGCGATGTAAGAATCAGAACAACCATACAGCTCTTGCAACACAGCAAGGACTTTAACAGGGTCTTCCCGCTCAGCACTTGAACGGTATTTTATCTCATCACGGGCCTCTCCTTCGAGATGGTCAAACAGGAAAAATGCCTGATCGGATATAGCCAAACGGCGCGCTCTCATACAAGCCTGTATTTCCTCAATCCATTCACTCAAACCTATTCCTGATCTTCCCCTAAACATGGGACATTACCTGTCTCGGGGCACAAAAACCAGTCTCTCCGCTGAAAGGGCACTAGCATGCGGAGCAGCAAGGAGAGGTCCAGCACTAGGACCAGGCACTGCCGCAGCCTGTTCCTGCCACAGCCTCTCATTGTCTGCTTTCAACTGGGCAACTAAATCCCTCAATTCTTGTAACTCTTCCTCCATAGCTACACTGTTCCTAATTTAAATGGGGGGATGGGCGACAAATGGACAAGAAATACACGACAAATAACATTGTGACTTACCACAGGTCCACAAGAAACCAGCTGCTGTTTTGCTTTGGAACACAATATAAAACAATTATTTAAAGGTGTAAAACAATTGTTTCTTACAACGACAAAAACAAAGAACAATTGAAACACACGTCTCTGTTCAAGCAAAGAGTAAATCCTGCCGACAACGCCAGTTTGTAGCAGTGGCCGCAGAATAATTATATTAATTTAACAGTTTGGTTTAAACCGCTAAGTCCGACAACGCCACCCTGGGAATTTCACCCAGGGAAATGTGACAAGTTTTAAGTCACTAGGACACACAGGTTCGGTTACTCATAGAACAAGAGACGTAGTTCAATTATCAAAAATAGAACAGTTTATTTGTACAATAGTAAAAACATATAATTTATAAAAACCGTCATACAGGGCTATATCCAAAAGGGAGAGAACGAACAAGGGGGGGGCTGAGGCTTACCAGTGTGGGAGAGGGTCAACGAATGAGAAGAGGGATCCCACGAAAACAAACTTAAGTCACCCCGGTCACACGTGTTCCACACTCACACAATCACACGGAGAAAAGATCCCAAAACTCGGGGGAAGCACAGCACACGGAAAGGGGGAAGCCACCACCTGGGACACCAATACCACCACCTTCAGCTCTCAGTAACTAAAACAAGAAAACAAGGGAAAACAGGAATAAGTGTGGGACAAAAACACAGAATGACTCAAAATGAAATAAACCAAAATTAGCCGCAGCCATATGGGCAATCCTGCGGCATAAACAAAACTATGCAAAAATAGCAAAGAAAGAAAACCTAAACCAAAATCATATAAACAAACAATGAATTGTGCAAAGATATATCGAAACTAATTAAGTATAAAATAAACCAAAAGAAAACAAAGAAAAATAGGAATAAACAAAAATAAACTATTAATGAAAAGGAACAAAAGTAAACAAAATAGTTTGAATTGATGAAGGAAAGAATAACTAAACAGAAGGAGTTAGCCCAGCAGTCCAGTCACTAGAATCCCACGAAGGGGAGCGGACCTATAGTGCAGAGTAGGCCACGCTAAACCGGTCCAAACACAGTAGCCAAAAGCGAACAATCTAAGTAGTGTCCAGTAGCACAGGATCAGTAGGGCAGGTGATGATACTGCCGTAGGCAATGCCAAACCGGACCAGACACGATAGCCAGACGCAGACAATCTACTAGCACTTAGCAGCACACAGGATCAGCAGTACGGGTGATGACCCTGCGTCAGAAACCCGTCTCTTTTCGGTGCAGCAAAACAGCAGCGGTTCTTTAAAGCCTTAGCTTGGCCCGATCAGGCAGAGAGGAGAGAGTTTCATGCTCTCTATGTTACAGCTACTTGACGGGCATCGCCAGGAAGACCCTCCGCTAAGCCGGTGGCGGAAGCAAAACACGGCAAAAACGGAAGTGGGTAGGTCTGGGCACCAGCAAACAAAAAGGCCGCCAGCTCGAAGCCTCTGCCCCTTTATAGTTTGCCCCCTGGCGGTGATAGGCTAAAAATAATATGCCTTACAACACTATTTACTACTCATCCTGTTACAATTGGAACCAACGCTCCCAAGATATTTGAACCTTGTGAAATTGTCAACAGTTGTGTAAATGGCTCATACGCTATAAGAACAGTGTTGGGATGGGTCATCAATGGTCCTTTACATGGAAGCAGCAATGGCAGCGATGTTGACTGTTATGTATGTTTCACATCAGGTGTGACTGTGCCTTTAAGATGGCACCGGGAGTTTTGGGATGTGTGAACCGGATACAGTTGTGTTGTTGTGGTGTTGTCATGGAAGCGTATGCAACAACGTGTTCAATAAACGGTCAACCTAAATGTCGTAGTCCATAGTCTTACATATACAACATTGGCGACGAGGATTATGGATTCTCTACTATCACCTCTCTCCCCGTTCCTCGCACTGCCGGGCGAACCGCCGATTCCGTGTGTTTGCTGGCTTGAGACCTTCGAAACATTCATAGTAGCCGCGGGGCTAGCTGAAGCTAACGACGACAGGAAGAAAGCCCTGCTGATACACTCACTGGGCAGCGAGGGACAGCGGATTTTTCGGACTCTCGGACTCGCTCCGAAATATGCGGACTGTGTTACACTGCTCACTGGACACTTTGCTGCCCCACAAAATGTTATGCTCCGGCGGATTGTTTTTCGGCAACAGGCGGGTGAGTCCGTCCACCATTACGTGGCTGATCTGATGGGACTAGCCAGCCTCTGTACATTCGGGGCGCTGGAGGATGAACTAATACGGGATCAGCTGGCTGAGCACACTAACAGCCCGACTCTCAGAGAAAAGCTGCTAATGATGACAGACAAGCTCACTTTAACAAGAGCAGTGGAGGTAGCTTTCCAGCTTGAGTCAGCAGCAGCCTTAGCATCCCATCTAGCTCCCTCCTCCGGTTCTTTTCCCCACAGACCCATGCTACTAACTCAAACGGTGGCGCTACCCATGGAGCCTCACGGGGAGGTTTTCCCTGAGGACAACTTTGATGTGAACTTTGCAGCACGCCAGGATACGGCAGCACGCCGGCCCTGTGATAATTGTGGCTCATCATCGCACCAGAGTCGAGCTCCGAACTGCCCTGCCAAGGGACAGAGGTGTCAACGCTGTGGCAGACAGAACCATTTTGCACAGGTCTGTCGCTCTGTTCCTGCAGCCGACGGCCCACCTCCACGTACGCCTGGGCCACACGCACCGACGACCATCCACTCCGTGGGCGCCATCTCCCGACGGCTAAAGTGCTGCACGGTGGAGCTGGATGGGGTCTGCCTCCCGCTGCTGCTGGATACGGGGAGCCTCCAAGTCCCTCCTGAATGTTTCCACGGTCCGGTGTCTCTTTCCGCTCCGAACAATCACCGCCGACGCCGAGGATTTGTACGGGTATGGACACTCTAAAATTGGAATGGCGGGCACAATCACCTTGGCTGTGCGTTACGGGACTAAGACTCTCCCTGCATTCACCTTTCAAGTGTCTCACCAGGGGGCCAACCTCATGGGTTTTGATTTGTTTTGTGAGTTGGGTTTCACCCTTGTGGACAATTCTGGGGCCGCTATCTTGTCTGTTGGCTCGCCGTGGCATCAGCGCTGGCCTGCCCTGTTCAGTGGTTTGGGCTGCCTCACCGCCTTTGACCACCAGCCCCTCCTCAAGCCTGAGGTACACCCCGTGATTCAGCCCATACGCCGCCTGCCTCTCGCCCTGCGCGACGACGTCACCGCCGAGCTGCAAAAACTCTTGGACGCGGGCATCATCGAACGCATTGATGCTTCCCCGTGGATTTCAAACCTGGTGGTGGTGAAGAAGAAGTCAGGGGGCCTGCGCCCGTGCATCAACCTCAGGCCGGTGAACAAGGCCGTGATACCCGACAGGTATCCGCTGCCCACAGTGGAGGAGCTAGCCGCACAATTCTACGGCTCTTCCATGTTCACGAAACTAGACCTTCGTCAAGGCTACCTGCAGGTTCCGCTGCACCCTGACAGCCGCAGCCTTACAGCTTTCGTGACTCATGTCGGAGTGTTTCGCTACACCCGCATGCCTTTTGGCCTCAGCTCGGCCCCCAGCTGTTTTCAAAAAATCATGTCCACCATCTTTGCCGGCATCCCGGGCGTGGTCGTCTTCCTGGACGACATAGTGGTTCATGACGAACGCCTGGCGAGGGTGCTGGACGTCCTCGCCAGTCACAACCTTACACTCAATGGGGAAAAGTGCACCTTCGCTGTTCCAGCCATCGAGTTTGTGGGGTTCCGCCTGACCGCCGACGGCCTCAGCCCGTTACACTCCAACGTAGAGGCGGTGCTGCGCCTGCCTGAGCCGTCCTGTCCGGCTCAGATCTCTTCGTTTCTGGGGATGACGGCCTACTACCTGCGCTTCCTTCCTCAGTACTCCTCGACCACCTCCCCACTACGTGAACTCCTGAAACAGGACGCGGTCTGGGAGTGGACGCTCAAGACGCAGCTCACCTCAACGCCGGTGCTCGCATTCTTTGACCTGAAGAGCCTCACGTTCGTGACCTGTGACGCGTCCAATACGGCAATAGGGGCGGTGCTGTCCCAGATCCAGGGGGGCACAGAACGCCCGGTGGCGTTCACCTCTCGGTCCCTCAACTCGGCCGAACAGAAATACTCAGTGGGGGAGCGGGAGGCGCTGGCCTGCGTCTGGGCGTGCGAGCGGTGGCACATGTACGTGTATGGGCGGCATTTTACGTTGCGTACTGACCAAGCTCTTACAGCCCTGCTTGCTACATCGGGGTCGGGGCACAAACCGCTGAGGATCTACCGCTGGTCAGAGAGACTCCTGCCGTATGACTTCACCACAGTGTTTACTCCCGGCAGGGAGAATGTGGTGGCTGACCTGCTCTCCCGCGCCACCCCCACCCCAACGCCCGGCAAGGGCCCGGACGCAACAGAGTCAGAGCTCATACTCATGCTCCACGCCCCACTTCAGGCCGCGGTTTCCCTGGATGACCTTCAGCTGCGAAGTTCCCGGAGGAGCTGGCGTCTTTTCATCGGGTCAAGGACGAGCTGACCTGCTGGAACGGTGTCTGCTTGGCTCGGGGCCTCCGCACGTTCGTTCCCATCGACCTCAGGGCCCGCGTATTGTCGATGGCGCACGAGGGCCACCTGGGTATCGTGAAGGTAAAACAGCGCTGCAGGGATTTGGTGTGGTGGCCGGGCATAGAACGAGATATAGAGACAATGGTGAAGGAGTGCACGGCCTGCCTGGTCAGTGGCAAAACTGGCCCGCCACTCCCACCGCCCCTGCAGCCCTTGCAGTGGCCACATGCGCCTTGGGAGCACATGCAGCTGGACATCTGTGGGGAGCTGCATGGCGTCCCGCACCACCAACGCTTCCTCCTGGTGGCCTACGACCTCCATTCGAAATGGCCAGAGGTGGTCGCCACAGGGTCCGTAACGGCTCGGGTGGTCACAGACTTCCTCTCTTCTCTGTTTGCTCGGTGGGGCAGTCCTAACGCCATCACTACGGATAACGGCCCACCATTTGTCTCCTCTGAGTTCGCCACCTTTGTGGAAGAGAGGGGGATTAAACACATCCGTACAGCTTTCTACCACCCGCAAGCAAATGGGGGGGTGGAAAGGTTCAACCAAACTCTAAAGAACGGGATCAGAGCACACCTGGCAGATGGTCTTCCATTCTCAGCCGCGCTGCTTCGCACCTTGCTTCACTACCGGGCGACGCCGCATTCAACTACCGGCAGCTCCCCAGCCCTCTTGATGATGGGCCGCGAGCTGCAGCTCCCTTTGGATCGGCTACGGGCCCCGGCGGCCGTCACGCCAACAGCCACACCCTGCCAGAGTGCCAGGGTTGCAGAGGCTCAGCGTCGCATGAAGCAGCGGTTCGACAAGAGACGGAGGGTGAGAGCACCTTCCTTCACAGTGGGGGACTGGGTCAGGATTCAGCGTCCTAACCGGGACCACAAGCTGCTATCCTTCTGGACGGCGCCGATGAAGGACACCGCTCAACTGGGGTCAGCCACCTTTCGTTTGGCCGACGGATCACGGTGGCATGCAAGCCGGCTTCGGAAGGTGGCACCGCCCCCCATCGTGGGCCCAGGGAGGACGGGGACTTTGTTTTTCCTGATGAGCAGTTGCAGGGTCCAGCCGGGTTCCCACCTGAGCCGGTTGAGCCAGTGGTTCGTTTTGAAGCTCATCCGGCCCGGGTCAGACCAAGATACTTGGAAGACTATATTGTGAGCTTGTGACTCTCAGGGGTAATGTTCAGAGCATAGTCTGTTGCGTGGCAGAATAATCCACATGGCTATGCTGGTGACTGGCAGTCTACCCAGTTCATCTAGAGTAGATAACTAAAAGTTAATTGGGTTCCTTGTGGGGAGGGGTAAATGTTATGTATGTGTCACATCAGGTGTGACTGTGCCTTTAAGATGGCACCGGGAGTTTTGGGATGTGTGAACTGGATACAGTTGTGTTGTTGTGGTGTTGTCATGGAAGCGTATGCAACAACGTGTTCAATAAACGGTCAACCTAAATGTCGTAGTCCATAGTCTTACATATACAACATTGACATGGAGCTTTCTTCTGTTGTGGTGAATAGGATTTCCAAATTGCAGCTCATGCTTAGCAGTCAGTATAATCATGACTTTAATGAAAAGCCCTCAGAAGAAAAAGAGATGTCAAGGGAAGACCAACAATGTATGGAAATCATGAATACATCTGCAACACTACAGGACAACAGGTACAGCCTGAAGTTGCCCCTTAAAACACCTAACGTCCTTCTTCCAAACAACTTTGCAGTGACAAAGCAAAGACTACTTAGATTGAGGAAAAGATTTGTGAGTAACACAATGTTGCATAAGGAATATGCCGGCTTTCTGAATGGAGTGATTTAAAAGGGTTATGCTGAACAGGTACCAACACAGCAGCACTGTGGCAGTGGAAAAGTATGGTACATCCCACACCACAGTGTTTACCATCCACGAAAAGGTTCTTCATTTCATTTCATTTCAAACCTTTATTTAACCAGATTGGTCCCATTGAGATCATAGATCTCTTTTTCAAGTGAGACCTGCAGCATATAGGTTCCACATGAAACATAAAACAATAAAGGACATTATACATTCATTTACATAGTTATAGATATGTACAAGTGCCCATAGTATCAAAGAGCATTTCATTTACCCTAGCTTTAAAAACATGCAGAGGAATGAGATTGCTCAGTTTCAATTCTTGCTGAAGATTGTTCCAAGCAAGTGGAGCTGCGCACATAAAAGCTGTCTTACCTAAGACAGTCCTTGCTCTTGGCACATCTAACAAGACCACATCATGTGACCTCAGACAAATCTCAGTGCGCTGTGATAGGCGGCATCTAACTTGACCAGGCAATGGGCAGGTGCATTCATATAGACCAGATCACCACAGTCCAGCACAGGTCAAAAGGTCACAAAGCCTTTTCCTGGCCTCAAGCGAGAAACAGGACTTGTTTCTGAAAAAGAAACCTAGTCTAACGGCCCGCCTAATGGCCCGTCCACACAGCGGCGTGCGTTGACGCTTCACCATTCACTTTGAATGGGGTGACTACACTTTTAGCCGAAATGCAATGTGGGAAGCGACGCGGAGCGTAGCTGGCGTGGCTCGCTGCAAAAGTTGAGCAATGTTCAACTTTTGACGCCTCGGCAGAAGCGTCAGCCAATCGAATCATATGCCAGTACAAGCTCTAGCCAATCAAACCGCTGCTTGTGTGTCAAGGGTGGGAGATTCATGTGATTGGTTGTTGGTCGAGTTTCAGACACGCCCGCCGGCAAGCGTCAGCGCACGCCGCTGTGTGGACGGGCCGTAACCCTCAGCCTTTTAAGCAGGTTATTGACATGAAGTTTAAAAGTAAGACAATCATCAAGCCAGATACCAAGGTATTTATAACAGGTAACCACTTCAAGTACTTGTCCTTGCATAGTAACAATATCTACAACAGGCTCTGGTGTCTTTTTAGCTTTAGAAAAAAGCATTACCTTGGTTTTATCAACATTTAAAAGAAGCTTTAGTTCAGAGAGCTGAGTCTGAATAGTGTTAAAAACAGCCTGTAATTTAACACCAGCCTCCTTAATGGAGGGACCTGCACAATACATCACGGTATCATCCGCATAGAAATGTAAATCAGCTTCTTCCACATTTCCACCTAAACTGTTGATGTAGATCGAGAATAAAAGTGGACCTAAAACAGAACCTTGAGGAACACCATTTGCAATGTTCAACCACTCAGAAGACAGTCCATCAAAGTGAACACATTGGGACCTTTCAGAGAGGTAGTTCACAAACCACCCAACTGCATGGCTGGATAGGCCAATACTGAGTAGCCTCTGCTTCAAGATGCCATGATCAACGGTGTCAAACAGAGCTGCACAACTCTGCTTATTATCTAAAATACTCGTAATGTCATTCACCACTTTCATTGTCGCAGTGATGATGCTGTGTTTCTTTCTGAAGCCTGACTGATGTTTAGACAGGATATAATTTCTAAATAAAAACTCCTTTACCTGTTCACTCACAAGGCGTTCGAGCACCTTAGCCAGAACTGACAATTTAGAGATTGGCCTATAGTTATTTAAAATAGTTGCCTCCCCTCTTTTAGTAGAGGGAGGACATAAGCTGACTTCCATACTTTTGGAATTGTGTTCGTGCTGAGGGAGAGGTTAAAAAGAGAAGTAAGAGGTGGAGCAATAAAATCTGCAGCTATCTTTAAAAAGAAAGGCTCTACGTTGTCCGGGCCAGCCGGTTTCCTAGGATCTAATTTGGTTAAAGCTTCATGAACAACATTGACAGTAAAAGGAGTCAAACTAAAAGGGTTTTCCAAAACACGTTTTTCAGAGTCACAGACTGTAGTGTTCACAGAAGCAGAGTTAGTGACAGAATCAAATAGAGAACCGCAGGACACAAAATGCTCATTAAAGCAATTTAACATGGTAGCCCTGTCCGATATAGAGCCAGATGCTGTGGTAATGCACGGAGGTAGCTCATTACGGATCTCACCGGTGGAGATCGATTTTATGGCTTTCCAAAATGTTCCAGGATTATTCAGGTTCTTTGTGGTAACTGACAGATAATACTTAGACTTAGCACTTTTGATATGAGAAGTGAAGCTATTCCTTAGCTGCCTAAAACGCAGCCATTCCACCTCTGAGCCTGATTTCCTAGCCTTTGCCCAGGCCGTGTTTCTCTCATGAAGGAGACTGGACAGTTCAGCAGAAAACCAAGGATTGTCTCGTCCCTTTACTTTAAATGTACGCAGGGGTGCATGTCTATCAATGATCTCCATAAAACCAAGATAAAAATAAGACCATGCGGTTTCTACATCAGCACACAGATCGATTTTACCCCAATCAAAAGCAAACAGATCATGCACAAAACCCTGCTCCACAAAATGTTTAGTGTCTCTCTTGATGATAATGCGAGGTTTAACCTTTTGGACCTTAGTGTCCCTAATTGTGGCAACAACACAGTGATCACTCAGATCATTCTCAAATACTCCCACAGCTGAGTATTTATGGGGAACATTAGTTAAAATGAGATCAATTAGGGAGGATTTATTAGGGGACTTAATATTTGGGCGAGTAGGACTGTTAACAATCTGAGTAACATTCAAAGAGATACAAAGGTTTTTAAAATCCTCTGACACTGCAGTTAACCAGTCCCAGTTAAAATCTCCAAGTAGCACTATTTCCTTGTATTCTAGTTGTGATAAAAGATTTGCTAGTGAAGACAAGGAGTCTTTGACAGCTGAGAGGGGTCTGTAAAAACTCACAACCATGACCTGTTGCCCCTTTGCCACTTCTATATTTAAGGCTAAAAATTCAAATTGCTTACTGATCGATTTGGAAACTAATGTGGTTACACTGAACTTATTCTTAACATAAATGGCAACGCCACCACCTTTATTAGGCCGGTCGGTATGATACACATTAAAACCATTTAATGCAATTTCAGAGGCCAAAATGGATTTATTTAGGTTAGGTTGTACATTTCCTGACAGTAATAACAACAACAAAAACAGGCATCTTTTCCTCTTAAGCGACACACATACATTGTCATCTAATTTAGAATCACCGGAAAAGTCTGCGAGAGTGTGATTAGAGCTTAAGAAGCAGTCCTGAAGAACCATCATCGCAGGAAAATAAAAAAGACAAACATATTTTGTCGAGCAGATTGTCTGTGACAAGGCAACCGGTAATTGTTTGAGCAACACATCCGAACCTTTGCAGGGGATTCCCACTGCGGGTGGCAGAACAGACCTGAATCCAGTAGACTTCTCAGAATGACTAGAGGTCTTCTCATAGTCCAAAACAGTTAACAGGCACAGCAGAATCCTGATATGGGCCATTCTCCCAGACCAGCACACAGTATCCGCGATGTTCCTGGAGCAAAATCAGCACAGCAGCAAAGGACAGGCGAAAACAGCAGCGTGGAAGCGCTCTGGTCCCTCCGTGGTATCCCCGGGGTGAAAGCAGGCCTCTGCAACAGCAGAACCAGGACAGGTGGAAAGCAGGCCCCAGCGGTGGTAAAATCCTCCTCCGTACAGCAGCACACGCCCAGTGGAAGCAGGCCAAGCCCGAAGCGTGGAATCACTCCGTCTCTCCGCGACGACTTCGGGGTGAAAAAACCAGCTCGATTGGTGTTTGATTGTGGTGCCACATTTAAAGGAACATCATTAAACGATGTACTTTATCAAGGTCCCAACCTCACCAGTTCACTGCTTGGAGTTCTCACTTGTTTCAGGCAGGAACCTGTGGCATTCATGGGCGACATACGGGCGATGTTTCACCAGGTCAAAGTCACAGAAGAAGACCGAGATGTCCTTCGTTTCCTCTGGTGGCCAGAGGAAGACTTCACCAGAGAGACCAGGAACACAGAATGACGGCGCATCTGTTTGCACTATGCGCTAAGGAAAACTGCTGACGACAACAAGTCTGACTTTTCTGCTGAGACTGTTGAAGCAGTTAAGCGAAATGTCTATGTGGATGACTGTTTGATGGGTTTGGGCTCAGAGAAGGCAGCAATACAAATGGTTGAAGATCTCAATGCTCTCTGTAAAAGAGGAGGTTTTGTGCTGGAAAAATGGATCCGCAATAGTCGGGCAGTTTTGCAGACAATCTCGGAAGAGCAGAAGGCTAAAGAGCTAAAGGACCTGGATCTGGATAGAGACAATCTTCCTCTTGAGAGAGTTTTGGGACTACTCTGGTGCGTCGAGTCAGATTCCTTTAAATTCCAGATGGAAGTGAAACAGCAGGCTCTAACCAGACGTGGCATGCTATCCACAACAAGCTCGGTGTATGATCCTTTGGGTATTTTGGCACCAGTCACTTTTCCAACCAAGATAATGCAACAAGAGCTTAGCAGGAGAAGCTGTAGATGGGATGATGCCATTCCACCACATATCGTACACCAGTGGTGTTCGACGGTGGTTGGAGGACATTGAGTTGTTGGCATCACTCAAAGTGGACAGGTGTATGAAGCCAAAGGACTTCGGTGAACCCATACACTCTCAACTACATCACTTTGCTGATGCCAGTGAAAATGGCTACGGGACTGTAACTTACATCAGGCTACTGAACTGAAAGGCGATGTTCATGTTGCTTTCCTATTGGGAAAGGCTAGAGTTACACCCATACAACTGGTGAGCATTCCACGACTGGAACTAACAGCTGCTGTTCTGGCTGCCAGAGTGGATATGATGTTAAAATCAGAGCTTCAACATCATTTGGATGAGTCTGTGTTTTGGACAGACAGTACTTCAGTTCTGAAGTACATTAACAACGAGGACAAGCGTTTCCACACATTTGTGGCAAATAGGATCACAACCATAAGAGAGGTTTCAAGACCATGTCAATGGAAGCATGTAGGAACCAAAGACAACCCAGCTGATGCTGCATCCAGAGGAATGAAGATCCCTGACTTTCTGAAGAGCCGCAGTTGGCTTGAGGGTCCCACGTTTCTTGTCAAATCTGAAAAGGAATGGCTTACATATTATGGCGGTGATGTCATATTGGATTTGGTTGACCCAGAAGTCAGAAAAGATTCCTCGGTTAATATCATAGTCAATGAATCACTTGATGCAACAGACCAGCTCATGACTTACTTCTCAGACTGGAAAAAGCTCAAAGTGTCGGTGGCCTGGTTTCTCAGGCTGAAGACAATTCTGTTGGAGTTGAGTCGTAAAAGAAAGGATTTGAATCCCTCTGCACAAGCTGGTCAAGTGACAACACTGAAACCCAAAGTCAACCCGGAGAGTCACATCTTGACACCTAAAGATCTCTTGGAAGCTGAGTTGGCTATAATATGCCACGGTCAGCAGCATAGGTTTAAGGATGAAATCACTTCTTTAACATCTGAAACAGGAACAGTGAGCAGACACAGTTCCATCTGCAAGCTGGATACGATTCTGGAAGATGGACTACTAAGAGTTGGAGGCAGGCTAAGCAAAGGAGCAATGCCTTTGGAGGTGAAACATCCACTGATCCTCTCCAAAGAGCAGCATATTTCCACACTCATCCTCAAGGACATTCATCACCACTAGGGCACAGCGGTAGAAACCATACACTGTCTGCTTTGAGAAGAAAATATTGGAAAACAAGTGCTAACTCTGCCATAAGGAAGATCATATCGTCATGCCACTTTTGCAGACGTTACAATGGAAGAGCTATGGAGCAAAAAATGGCAGATCTTCCAAAGGAGAGAATTATTCCAGATCTACCTCCATTCACCAATCATGTTGGAGTGGATTATTTTGGACCTGTGGAAATCAGAAGGGGTAGATCTACTTGCAAGCGTTATGGAGTGATATTTACCTGCTTAACAAGTAGAGCAGTTCACTTGGAGGTTGCACCCTCTCTTGACACGGACGCATGCATACATGCTATAAGACATTTCATCAGTAGAAGAGGTCAAGTTGTTCGTATGAGGTCAGACAATGGAACCAACTTCATTGGAGCAGAAAGAGAACTAAGAGAGGCCCTCGCTGCATTGAATAATGAGAAGATTCAAGGAGCTGGAGTCAATTTCAATTTCAGCTGGAGTTGAATGGAGTTTTATTCCACCAGCAGGATCTCCTCATGGTGCTGTTTGGGAGCGCTTGATACGCATGGTAAAGCGCGTCCTCAATTCAGTTGTGCAGCAACAGATGTTGAATGATGATGGACTCCATACAGTCATGTGTGAAATTGAAGCCATTCTTAACGATCGGCCAATCACCAAGCTGTCTGACAATCCAAATGATTTGGAGCCTCTAACACCAAACCATCTTCTTCTTTTGAAAGGGAAACCAGCTCTGCCATCTGGATTGTTTGAACCATCTGACATGTATGTGAAACGTCGCTGGAGACAAGTTCAGTACATTTCTGATCTATTTTGGAAGCGTTGGGTGCGAGAATACCTGCCATTGCTACAAGAGAGGCAAAAGTGGATCCAAAGGAAAAGGTGATATTGTAGTCTTCTTCTTATTGTGTCCACAAGGCAGTCAGTTACAGGGCTTGGTTAGATGTGGTTCAGCCACAGCTGAACACATTGCTGTCCCTTCTCATTAAACTCTGCCAAGTCCGATGTTGTGCAGGGTTGCTCCAGCAGGGGACATATCAGGCAACCCGGTATCACGCCGAGACGTGAACATGTGACGCTTTACCATTGCTGGGAGACGTGAAGATGTCACGGTTGGTTTCGTCTTTTCAAAGCGTGACAGCTACACGGTATTGTTAACAGTGGAGAAATAACCGCAAACCCCGACCTAATGATTTATTTTGTAATAGCCACACTCGATTACGCCAATTTTCTTGTTGCCCCAGCTGGTCGACACCTCTTTTAGCAGAAACAAAGGCTACATTAATTTTTTAAATCGATATTAATGCATGCGTGGAGATGTAGAACAAACGAACGTGACGTTGTGAAGAGACGTCGATGATTGGATGGTTATCCGCAATGCATGCTGGGATTTGGTGTTTATGTGATGTGAAATCTGAAAACGTTTTTTAAAAATACAATAATACTTTATTCCGAGTATACTTGCTTTTCTCTTTGAAAGTCATCATATAACAGCATTGTAATACACGGTTCGGCTGCATTAAATATTACATATCTGCCTTAATTCTCTATTTATAGAGCCCTGCTGATACATGCTCAAGAGACAAACAGGAGAACTGCCGCCAGAGCTGAATATGTGACGTGGATCATAAATATATAAGCAATTAAACATTATCTTACATTTCTTTTCACACAATTAACTATGTTTATTGTTTCAGCACTTATTTGTTTATTATGTGTTTATTATTAAACTGATATTATATATATGTATTATTATACTCTTATATGTATGTAGATAGTATAAGAAATGTGCATAATGACAGTTTAATGGTGTAGTACACACATATTGATAGATGTCTTGTAATGCACTTGAGGAACCTGCGACCCAAGTTTTTCATTCATCTTGAAATCTTGAAAGGAATGTGCAAACTAGTCATTATATACAGTCTTTAATTAACTATTAGTAGAGAATAACGAGTAATGAATATACTTTATAGGGATCGTATTAATATCTAATAATAAAATGATGAAATTGAATAACATGCTTTAACCACTGGGTGTCCCTTTATATCAGAGCTGTGCACCTTTATGATGTAAATACAGCCTATCTACCAATTGGATCAAATATCAAAATTAGCCGAATTAGTATTGATACTGCAAGGAGACGTATTGTGTGAAAAGAAATGTAAGATAATGTTTAATTGCTTATATATTTATGATCCACGTCACATATTCAGCTCTGGCGGCAGTTCTCCTGTTTGTCTCTTGACAAACAGGAGCACGTATCAGCAGGGCTCTATACATACAGAATTAAGGCAGATATGTAATATTTAATGCAGCCGAACCGTGTATTACAATGCCGTTATATGATGACTTTCAAAAAGAAAAGCAAATACACTCGGAATAAAGTATTATTGTATTTTTAAAAAACTTTTCAGATTTCACATCACATAAACACCAAATCCCAGCATGCATTGCGGATAACCATCCAATCATCGACTTCTATTCACAACGTCACGTCCGTTTGTTCTACATCTCCACGCATGGATTAACATCGATTTAATACATTTATGTAGCCTTTGTTTCTGCTAAAAGAGGTGTCGACCAGCTGGGGCAACAAGAAAATCGGCGTAATCGAGTGTGGCTATTACAAAATAAATCATTAGGTCGGGGTTTGCGGTTATTTCTCCACTGTTAACAATACCGTGTAGCTGTCACGCTTTGAAAAGACGAAACCAACCGTGACTTCTTCACGTCTCCCAGCAATGGTAAAGCGTCACATGTTCACGTCTCGGCGTGATACCGGGTTGTATCAGGAGATGTTGCATAGTTTGTGGTTCAATGCCGCAGTCACACACAACGTCCCCGTCATTTAGGTATCCCCATTTGGCGAGAGTGGCTTTTGCACGTCCAACACCAGATCTTATTCTGTTTAGGCATTTCCACACTGCGTAGTTGGTGTCTGCTCCAGGGGGCAGTGCCTCGCTCGCCTTTAGCTCCATTGTTGTTGCTGATGGGAGGTTGTCAAGTCTTTCTTCCCACGAGTGACTCTTTCACTGCTTATGCTCGGTGTTCCGAGGGGTGGGACGCTTTTTAGGAAACTTTTCCAGGATTTAAGGCGGCTTTTGGCACATGGCCAGAGAGAGGATGTCTTTGGTCAGTAGACTGTTGTTGGCGCTCTTTCTTGCTTGCTGCATTTCGTCGTATCTCTGGTGGGGCTATTAGATTAGATTAGATTAGATTAGATTAGATTAGATTACTTTATTGTCATTACAAAAATGCAAGCACAGTGTAACGAAATTTAAGGATGGTTTAACCAGATTGCAAAACAGTCAGTTACGTACACAATTATCAGAAGTATGTACAAAATAAATGATACAAAAATAAAGGTAAATAGATGGGAAATGTATAAATAGGAATAAATACACAGATAATAATAAATAAATACAGTGAATACAGAATTGCGCTTCAGCACAGCACACGACAACAACTAGGCAGTATGGGACAGCGTGGGGTTCATTGTCAGCAGTCTGACTGCTGAAGGGAAGAAGCTGTGCGTAGTCCTGTTGGTTCTACCCGGGAGGCTGCCGTAGCGTGTCCCAGAGCGGGTGCCACGTAGGGGGACAAACAGTGTATGGTTGGGGTGGGAAGAGTCTCTGATGATGTTTCGTGCCCTTCGCAGGCACCGCTTTTCATAGACTGAGGCTATGGAGGGGAGTGGCATCTTGATGATGCGTTGTGCGATCTTCACCACCCTCTGCAGTGATTTCTTGTCCTTGACCGTGCAGTTAACGTACCATACTGATATGCAGGTAGACAGGATGCTCTCGATGGTGCAACGGTAGAAGTTTATTAGCACCTTGGAGGATAGGCGGAGTTTTGCCAGTTTCCTCAGGAAGAAGATGCGCTTGTGAGCCTTCTTGACTAGGGCTGAGGTGTTGGTGGTCCAGGAGAGGTCCTCCGAGATGTGGACTCCCAGGAACTTGAAGCTGGTGACCCGCTCAACCTCTTCTCCACTAAGATGGACTGGGGAGTGCGTGCCTTCTTTGTTCCTTCTGAAGTCCACAATGACCTCTTTCGTCTTCTTGGTGTTGAGAGCCAGGTTGTTGTTAGCGCACCACTCTGCCAGATGCTCAACCTCTTCCCTGTATGCCGTCTCGTCATTGTTGCTGACAAGCCCGACCAGACGCAGCGTGGCGCAGACGCAGCGCGGCGCAGTCGCAGGGCGGCGCAGTCGCAGCGCGGCGCAGTCGCAGCGCATACGCTTCCGGTGGGATCAGGGGGTTAGCCTCTACCTGCACAATACATCACGGTATCATCCGCATACAAATGTAAAGTAGCTTCATCGACATTTTCACCTAAACTGTTGATATATATAGAGAATAAAAGTGGACCTAAAACAGAACCTTGAGGAACACCATTAGCAATGTTTAACCACTCGGGAGACAGCCCATCAAAATGAACACATTGGGACCTTTCAGAGAGGTAGTTCACAAACCACCCCACTGCAAGGCTGGATATGCCAATACTGAGTAGCCTCTGCTTTAAGATGCGATGATCAACGGTGTCAAACGCTTTGGAAAGGTCAATAAATACTCTAACAAATGCTCTAATGTTCATATTATACCATCCCCACCACTGAAAGGTCAAATCCAACCGCTGGAACACTAGGAGGAACACAAACAAATATCCAGAACAAATAAAGACCAACATACAACGTTAGCTTAGCCTGGTTGACCCAATCTTCATTCAGAAAACAAGCATTTAAAAGGTTTTTCGCCTGCCGACTTGTTAAGCATTAATTCATTGTTTGTACTAACCGGTATCAGTATGTTGTTACTTCGGCATCATTTAGAAACGTGTATTACAATTTAATCACAGTAAAATATGTTCATTTTGTTGTAGTTGTAACTCCGAGCCTGAATGACGCGAGTAAATACAGCTGGCAGCCGTGGTGAAACTTGAGCGTTTAGAGCGATGCAATAGGAGCGATTAGAGCGAAGCTAATGCTGCGTTCCGGTGTGAACGCAGCATTAGTGTTTGTATGTGTTTGTTTCTACTGTGTGTCTCTCTCTCTCCCCCCACCTCCCTGCCTGCTGGTCTGCTCTACACGGTTGGGAGCAATCTCCAATCAACCACACCTGCAACCTGCTTATCAGCCACACTATGAAAGCCTGAAGCCTGCACTCATTCCCTGCCGGATTGTTGCCGTGAGCGGTTTGTTGCGTGCCGTTCTAGCTTTTTACCAGCATATTCTTTGACAACTTTGCCTGCTTTTGCCTCACACTCATTTCTATGTCACTCCCAGGAGGAATCCAAAGCCTTTCCCACTGTTCCAACCTCCACTCCCAGCTCCCCTTTTCTAATAAACAAATGTTACTTTTACCAGCTGATTCTGAGTCTGATTCTGGGTCCCCTCCAGTACCTGTGACACCGACAGTGACTTGTACTTGCTGCTGGTCAGATTTAACACTAGAACCGCCAGGGGTCGTTGTATACCTAAAACCACCAATAAAACCACCACATTTACCCGCTATTGATTTTCAAGGTAGGCTACAATGTTCTTTTATTTATCATACAGAACAGTGAGTTTTGATCGCACAGGGATGAAACCTATACCAATACAATCTGTGGACTCTGAGCTTTTCATATGATATAGTTTGTGCAGATAGCATGAAGTATAAAATATCTCTACCAGTGCTGATTTAAACGCTTAGATTAGATTATAATCTTTAATGACCGCACAGCCAGGCTGGTGGAAGTCGTGTTCAGTGCAGAGTATTACAGCTTGTTCCATATGTACCGGACTGTAAAATATGAGGCATGTAATGCTTAAGTTACATAAACGCAGACACCCAACTATTTAATCTTGTTATTTACATTTATTTACAATTTCATGTTCACCAAGCTTCGTTACAAGTATCTACTGATGTTTACAGTAGTTTGTGTGCTGTTATACAGTTTAACCTGTAGATGGTGCTCAGCTCTACACTTACATTGGCTAGAGGTCTGACGTTCTGGTTTTGGATAAGAGCGAATAAGTCAAGGGATTGCCAGAACATTCCATACGCTAACTAGGGAGGCCATACGTCCGGTTTTAGGTCGGACAGTCCGGTTTTCAATGTCTGTGTCCGTCTACCAGCGCAGCCTTGAGCCGGACGCTCATTTGTCCTCCTTTTGAGCTCATCCCTATTTTATACTTTAACAGTGATGTTTATACAGTGATGCAGTCCAAGCCTGCAGCCTGAAAGACATTGACATGGATGGACTCTATGAGGAATATGGCATGGTGGAAGCTATTCTCAGCTCTTCAGAAATGGAAGGATGCCGCAGTGAGGAGCGGTATCTCAAACTGTTTTCCAAAGCAGAAGTCCCACTTGTGAATCTGAGGAAGGTCAGCGACCTACATCTTCTCCATCCCATGTAGCAATGCCCATACAGAACGTGTGTTCTCAATGATGACCTCAGCATGGAGAAATGAGAGAAATCGTCTGGATGTGGACAGTGTCAAGGCAGAGCTGCAAATGTGTGTCAACTTCACATTTGAGTGCACAAACATATACCAGAGACTCCTTACAAACAAAAAACTCTTGGAAGCAGCCAGGAAAGGGCAAAAGTATCAAAAATAGACATTCAACTTGTGGTTAGCACACTAGTCTCATTGTGTTTTGAGTGTGAAGGATTCTGTGAAGCCAGGATAAAAACTAAAAGATAATCCCAAAGTGTCCTCCTTTTTGGTGTTATGGAAATGGCCACACTAACGCTAACGTGTGTGACTTCTTGTCATTATTCTCAGGTGGGTAAACTGTCTAGAAATGCATAAATAATCAGTAAATGTTATAACATGTTAACGGATCAACTCAGTAACAGTTTGGGAAAACTCGACACGGTTAATGAGCAATTAAATGCAATTTGAGGTATTTATGATAAGAATTGCCAACTCCGGTTAGCATGTAGCTTAGCTCGCGATGCTAGCGCGAGTTAGCCGTTTGCTTGTTATACAGTATATTGTAGCTGGTTAGCGATACACGGTTGTGACGCAATGATATAATGCCTTTCGTTGTAATTTAATGTGGGCTTTAGAGAAATGTTGGTAGATGAATAGAAGAGTTATCCAATGTTAATAGAGAAGTGTATTACCACATGAATTCATTACAGAAGTGGCCTAGCCATGCTAGTAGTGTGTTGTATTCATGTAAAATGCTATTGTGGCTAACTAAGCACCTTGCTAAGGCTCATTGTAAATGTTTCATAAGTTATGAAGAACACTTATTGTGTTCTTGTTAATATGTGTAGCTTTATAAGGAATGCGTTTGTAATAGTTAACATGTGAATGACACACTCATGTCATTGAGTATGTGTAGTAACATGTAAGGTATATATGCACAGTATACAGATAATTCACTTATTGTGTAAAGAAAAGGGAATATTACACATGCATTTAAGTTGATTTATTTCAATTTAGAGTTAATTGTTTTAATGAATTCTATATGTGCTTGAGAAACATAAAGAACTATGTTATTTTGAGAGATATAAATATATTTTATGATTTCGAATAAAGCAGAAGATTCCATACGCTAACGTGTGTGACTTCTTGTCATTGTTCTCAGCCGTCTCAGATCCCAATCCTGAGACCGGTAACACATACAATTCAACAGACAATAAACAGACAATAAAAAGTACAACACACAGCACAGGGCAAAGACATACATCATGATGACATATAAGTTCAAGGTGTGGTGGATTGTGATTGTTCATTGGAGTTATTTAGAGTCCATTTAGTGTCCGTATTGCAAAGGGGAAGAAGCTGTTTTTGAAGCGAGCGGTTTTAGTGGACAGTGACCTCCCTGAGGGCAGAAGTTGGAAGACAAGGTGAGCTGGGTGGGAGGGGTCAGAAATTATTTTATTTGCCCTTGTGACAGTTTGTTGTTGGTGAAGTGATTTGAGTGATGGAAGGGGACTGCAGGTGATTTTTGATGCTTTACTGATGATACGTTGAAGTTTATTCCGGGGTTAACCCTAACCCAATTTAGAGACAATTTCACTGTTGCTAGTATTTTGGCCCATTCCTCCATGCAGATCTCCTCTAGAGCAGTGATGTTTTGGGGATGTCGCTGGGCAACACAGACTTTCAACTCTCTCCAAAGATTTTCTATGGGGTTGAGATCTGGAGACTGGCTAGGCCACTCCAGGACCTTGAAATGCTTCTTACGAAGCCACTCCTTCAATGCCCGGGCGGTGTGTTTGGGATCATTGTCATGCTGAAAGACCCAGCCACGTTTCATCTTCAATGCCCTTGCTGATGGAAGGAGGTTGTCACTCAAAATCTCACGATACATGGCCCCATTCATTCTTTCCTTTACACGGATCAGTCGTCCTGGTCCCTTTGCAGAAACACAGCCCCAAAGCATGATGTTTCCACCCCCATGTTTCACAGTAGGTGTTCTTTGGATGCAACTCAGCATTCTTTCTCCTCCAAACACGGCTAGTTGAGTTTTTACCAAAAAGTTATATTTTGGTTTCATCTGACCATATTGAAGAAACACACTCCTCAATGTCAGTTTCGGTACTTTAATGACAAGGATGACGACACCCTGCAACAGAGCAATGCAGCAAGATAAGCTGACAAAGTACTACATCCATGCATGTCATGACCAATACACATATATTCAACGACACAGAGTATAGACACACCAAACAATAGTGGAAACAATCTTAAATGAATGAGTGGACCCACACGGAAAGAAAGTATATGAACATATATGCCAATATATGGCAAATATATGCAGAATATATGTTGCATATATGTCATATTCAGGTTCATATATGTTCATATATGTGGATTAATAGGAGATATATGTGTCATAATAGCTCATATATTTCCACATATATGCCAACGTCAGGTTCATATATTTGCATATATCTCCTACATAATGCCTCATATATAGCTCATATATCTGTCTTTTTGCATATATGTCATACAGAATGCCTACATATAGGTCTTTGCAAGGTAATGTGGTAATGTGCATATTATTCCAAAGTTCTATATAACTACATGAATTAATCATTGTACTTATTTCCATTCAATGCAGATTGAGGTTTACGGATTGCCCAAGACAATTCAATGTATAAAGACAATATTGTTTGATTACGGTATGTTTTATTGTATGAAGCAACATTTTTAGTTTAGTTATTTCACCCAGGACCGGAACCGGATGTTTATATCCGGTCAACGTCAGCTCATCAGTTTAAGATTGGTATATTATTAAATATTTGATAATTGTACATTATTGTTAAAAAGTTAACGCGTTAATAACGCGTTTTTTTAACGCCACTTAATTAACACATACATCTTTTTTTTCCTCGGCCGCCCCGTAGTTTCAGAGCGCATCGAGTTTAAAATACCATCTACAAGCTGATGCTGACAGCCCCCGGGCACCGACTGGCCACCTGGAGGACCGGGAGGGTGTGTGTATGTGTGGCCCGAGCGAGCGAGAGAGAGAGACCTTACGTGCATTGTTGTTGTTAGCATCTGGTGCTAGCTAGCTGCGCTAACGGATATAAGCAGGTCTCCCTTGAAAAAGAGATCTATGATCTCAATGGGACCAATCTGGTTAAATAAAGGTTTGAAATTAAATGAAATAAGTAGCCGTTTAAATTAAAACAGAGGAGCGACATTTCGCCACAATTGCGCCGAGCACTTGACTTGAAGCCAGACAGCGGGACATTGTAGGAGAAGTCAGCACACTCAGCTCGGATAGTGCGCAACATGATTGCAGCGTCCAGGCAGCTCCCGTTCAAGCATATGCCTTGAGATGCACATAGCTCCAACGATCCCACACACACACACACACACACACACACACACACACACACACACACACACACACACACACACACACACACACACACACACACACACACTAAATAATTGACATTTATTGACAATAAATGTATGTTAATGACTTATACATTTTGTCTGTTGTATTTTTTTATGTAGGTAGGCTATGTATAAACCTTGAACATAGGTGTAAATAAACATATAAGCACATATAGGCTAAAGTTATATATGTGCATATATGTGCAACCTATATGTGCATATATGTGAAACCTATATGTGCATATATGTGAAACCTATATGTGCAACCTATATGTGCAACCTATATGTGCATATACACTGCACCCATATACGTACATGTATGTGTGTGCATATATGTGCATATATGGATATATATGTACATATATGTTCAGAGACATATATGTAGGGGTCCAATTTCATATATGTCACATATATGTTGAAAATATATGTCCATCCATCCATCTTCTCCCGCTTATCCGTGGTTGGGTCGCGGGGGTAGCAGTTCCAGCAGAGAGCCCCAAACTTTCTTTTCCCTGGCGACATCAACCAGCTCTGACTGAGGGATCCTAAGGCGCTCCCAGGCCAGCGAAGAGATATAATCCCTCCACCTGGTCCTAGGTCTACCCCTTGGTCTGTTCCCAGCTGGACGTGCCTGGAACACCTCCCTAGGGAGGCGCCCAGGTGGCATCCTAACTAGGTGCCCAAACCACCTCAACTGGCTCCTTTCGACGCGAAGGAGGAGCGGCTCAACTCCGAGTCCCTCCCTGATGACCGAACTTCTCACCTTATCCCTAAGGGAGACACCAGCCACCCTGCGGAGAAAACTCATCTCGGCCGCTTGTATCCGCGATCTCGTTCTTTCGGTCATGACCCATCCTTCATGACCATTGGTGAGGGTAGGAACGAAAATGGCCCGGTAGACAGAGCTTTGCCTTCTGGCTCAGCTCCCTTTTCGTCACAACGGTGCGGTAAAGCGACTGCAGTACCGCTCCCGCTGCTCCGATTCTCGGGCCCATCTCACGCTCCATTGTTCCCTCACTCGAGAACAAGACCCCGAGATACTTGACCTCCTTCACTTGGGGTAAGGACTCATTCCCTACTTGGAGTGGACAGTCCATCGGTTTCCTGCTGAGAACCATGGCCTCAGATTTGGAGATGCTGATCCTCATCCCAGCCGCTTCACACTCGGTTGCGAACCGATCCAGTGAGTGCTGAAGGTCGTAGACCGATGAAGCCATTAGAACCACATCATCTGCAAAAAGCAGTGGTGCAATCCTTAGTCCACCGCACTGCAGACCCCCTCCCCCACGACTACGCCTCGAAATCCGATCCATGTATATCCAGGCACCTAGGACCTTGAGACCACAGCTCCCGGCCGCGGCTTCGGCAATAGAGGCTTTGAACACCGACCACTCTGGTTCAATATCCCCAACCTCCACAGGAATGCCCGAAAAGATCCACCGGAGGTGCGAGTTGAAGGCCTCCTGAACTTGGGCCTCCTCCAGACGTTCCCAGGTCACCCGAACTACACGTTTGGGCTTACCAGATCTATCCAGAGGCTTCCCCTGCCACTCGACCCAACTCACCACCAGATGGTGATCAGTTGACAACTCTGCCCCTCTCTTTACCCGAGTGTCCAAAACATACGGCCTCGTGTCCGATGATACGATAACGAAATTGATCATGGAACTTCTGCCTAGGGTGCTCTGGTACCACGTACACTTATGAGCATCCTTATGTTCGAACATGGTGTTTGTTATGGCCAATCCATGATCAGTACAGAAGTCCAGTAACAAACCACCACTCCGGTTCAGATCAGGGGAGCCGTTCCTCCCAATCACGCCCCTCCAAGTGTCTCTATCATTGCCCACATGTGCGTTGAAGTCTCCCAGCAAGATTAAAGAGTCCCCTTCAGGAGCCCCATACAGGACTCTTTCCAGGGTCTCCAAGAAGGCTGTATACTCTGAACTGCTGTTGGGTGCATAAGCACACACAACAGTCAGAGTTTTCCCCCCCATAACCCGCAGGTGTAGGGAGGCGACCCTCTCGTCCACTGGAGTAAACTCCAACAACGAAGCACCTAACCGGGGACTTGTGAGTATCCCCACACCCGCCCGGCGCCTCACACCTTGAGCAACCCCTATCCAGAAGTAAGGTTCCAGAGCCGACGCTGTGCGTAGAGGTGAGCCCAACCAGATCCACCTGGTAATGCTCCACCTCCCGCACAAGCTCCGGCTCCTTCCCCCCCCAGAGAGGTGACGTTCCACGTCCCCAAATCCAGCTTCTGTCGCCCGGGTCTGGTCCGCCGAGACCCTCCGCTTTCACTGCAACCCTTCTGGCAGCGCACCCGACCCCATCGTTGTTTCCCGTAGGTGGTGGGCCCGCGGGACGGAGAAGCGGAGGTGTTGCCCACGTTGCCTTTTCGGGCTGGGCCCGGCCGGGCTCCGTGGCAAGCCCGGCCACCAGACGCTCGCCAACGAGTCATCCTTCTGGGCCTGGCTCCAGAAAGGGACCCCGGGCATCCTCCGGGCCGGGTATCCTCACTTCTTGGTTTGAAAATATATGTGACATATATTAAAAATATATCACTAAGCCACCAGGGTGGGAGTAAGGGGTCAGGAGGACGGGACTGAACTGACCGCCCAGGGGCAAGGCAGAGGACCAGGAAGGGGTCTCGGGCGGACGGCCCGGGGGTAAGGCAGAGTCCAAAAAGGGGGATTCGGAGTCGGAGCTGGTGGGACAGGATCCCCCACGGAAGAGGACCAGGACACGGGATTGGCAGGACCCCCGGCAGGAGAGCAGTGGGCGGGGCCTCCAACAGCACAGGACAAAGGGTTGGCAGGACCCCCGGCAGGAGAGCAGACGGCGGGACCCCCAACGGGACAGGACAAAGCGCCGGCAGGACCCCCGGCAGGAGAGCAGTCAGCGGGGCCTCCAACGGCACAGGACAAAGGGTTGGCAGGACCCCCGGCAGGAGAGTAGTCGGCGGGACCTCCAATGAGACAGGACAAGAAGGTGGCAGGCCCCCCGGCAGGAGAGTAGGCGGCGGGACCTCCAATGAGACAGGACAAGGAACTGGCAGGACCCCCGGCAGGAGAGTAGACGGCGGGACCCCCAACGGGACAGGACAAAGGGTTGGCAGGACCTCCGGCAGGAGAGTAGTCGGCGGGGCCTCCAACAGCACAGGACTAAGAGTTAGTAGGACCCCCCGGCAGGAGAGCAGTCGGCGGGACCACCAACGAGACAGGACAAGAAGGTGGCAGGCCCCCCGGCAGGAGAGTAGGCGGCGGGACCTCCAACGAGACAGGACACAGGGTTGGCAGGACCCCCAGCAGGAGAGCAGTCGGCGGGACCCCCAACGGGACAGGACATGGAGTTGGCAGGACCCCCAGCAGAAGAGCAGTCTGCGGGACCTCCAACGGCACAGGACATGGGGTTGGCAGGACCCCCGGCAGAAGAGTAGTCTGCGGGACCTGCAACGGCACAGGACATGGGGTTGGCAGGAACCCCGGCAGAAGAGTAGTCTGCGGGACCTCCAACAGCACTTCAGTAGGGACTTTAGATGGGACTAGAGAAGGGACTAGGAAAGTGACCTGAGGAGGGACTAGGGAAATGATTAGAGAAGGGACTACAGAGGGGACTAGAGAAGGGACCAGAGGAGGAACTAGAGAACGAAACTCGAGAGGAGACTTGAGGGACTAGAGGAGGGAACTGGAGAGGGGACTCCAGAGGGGACTAGAGGAGAGACTAGAGGAGGGACTAAAGGAGGGAACTGGAGAGGGGACTAGAGGAGGGACTAGAGGAGGGACTAGAGAAGGGAACTTGAGAGGGGACTCGAGAGGCGAACTAGAGAGGGGACTCGAGGAGGGACTAAAGGAGGGACTAGAGGAGGGACCAGAGGAGGGAACTGGAGAGGGGACTCCAGAGGGGACTAGAGGAGGGACTAGAGAAGCGAACTTGAGAGGGGACTCGAGAGGCGAACTAGAGAGGGGACTAAAGGAGGGACCCGAGGAGGGACCAGAGGAGGGACTAAAGGAGGGAACTTGAGAGGGAACTCGAGGGGGAACTGGAGATGGGACTGTGGCAGCTGGGGCCACATCTGGGTCTGGCACCAAGGCTACTGGGACCGGGACTGGGGCCGGAATTGAAGCCAGAATCCTGGCTGAAAGGTCCGGTTCTGGAGCCGGAAACATGGCTGTAAAGTCCGGTTCCGGAGCAGGGAACGTGGCTGCTGGGACCGGCACTGGAGCCAGAACCATGGCTGCTGGGCAGGGAACCGGAACACGGATCCATGGCTGTGTGGGGTGGTACTGGAGCACGGTACCATGGCTAGGTGGGATGGTACTGGGGCACGGAACCATGGCTGCTGGGGCCAGAACTGGGTCCGTAACCATGGCTGCTGGGGGCTGAACTGGTTCTGGAACCCTGGCTCTTTGGGCTCGTGCTGCCAACCTGGCCTTGCGACCCCTTCCTTTAGGAGCCGTTTGGAGGCTCCGTGGACCTCCAAAGGCCAGACGAGTACCAGCGAATGGCTCCTGGACAGTAGCAAACACTGGGTGAGAAGCAGGGGCTGACGCCAGACGGACCACACCAATGCGTGTGGTGTCAAAACAGGAGTTGGGAGACCTGGGTCTGTCAGGATCGGGAAAACAAATTGTGAGGTAATCCAAAAGCCTGGCAGGTAAGAATTTCACCAAACTTTGATTCCTCAGTGTAAGGTGGACTGCTTCTGCCAGAGCAGCATCTCGCTGCTGAACCCTGACCGCTCCTATCCATTGATCAGAGCAGGTAGCCAAAGAAAACGTCAAATCCAATAATTCCTGCTCAAAAGGATCTGCTGGGCCCATATTTAAGGTCGGGTTGTAATTTTACGGTGTGTGAAGCAGGTAGGACCCAAATGCAGATTAACGTACAAATAATTCCTTTATTTCAAGGCTATGCTGACAAATACAGAACAGCCCACTCACCGAGGACAAGCCAATACACAAGACAACCCAACAAAGAGAGACAGAAAACCCAGAACTTAAATACACCCAGGACTAATCACATAAACACGAGACAGGTGAGGAGGGAGGAGAAAACACATGGGTACCAGGTGAACACAATTGGGTAATCAGAGAGGGAAACCGACAGGAAACGGGGGTGAACACTTTACAAAATAAAATAGGAAACCCAAAGATAGAAAAGGACACGAAAAATACCAACACAGACAAATCCTAACAGATGCAGTCTTCCCAGCCTGGTGCAGGTCTACCATTGTGTTTCTGGTGTCCTTTGACAGCTCTTCGGTCTTGGCCATAGTGGAGTTTGGAGGGTGACTGTTTGAGGTTGTGGACAGGTGTCTTTTATTCTGATGACGAGTTCAAACAAGTGCCATTAATACAGTTAACGAGTGGAGGACAGAGGAGAAGTTACAGGTCTGTGAGAGCCAGACATCTTGTTTGTTTGTAGGTGACCAAATACTTATTTTACCAATTCATTCATTACAAATCCTACAAAGTGATTTCCTGGATTCTTTCCCCTCATTCTGTCTCTCATAGTTGAGGTGTACCTAGGATGAACATTACAGGCCTCTCATCTGTTTAAGTGGGAGAACTCGCAGAATTGGTGGCTGACTAAATACTTTTTTGCCCCACTGTATATATGTATACATTTCTATATATTTTGTTGGTAATACATTCAGCAAAGAACAAACAATCAGAACATGTATTGTTGTTCCCATGAAAGTGACTGATGGATAAAGCTAAATATAAACATGCCCATGAATATTCATAATGTATTCAGGAGCAATGGTGGCTTTCCTATAATAGATATTATATAAAATGTACATGACTAATGCACCTCCTCCATTATTCCTCCAGTTATATCCTCTGATTCTGTGCTCTGTTTGTATCTGTCATCCCCTCATTCTTATTCTCAGCTTGTCGCTCTCTGGCTCTGTTTCTATCCTCCTCTCTCTCTTTTCACCTAAGCCCTCTCTCGGTATCTCTCGGTGTCTCTCCTCACTCTCCCTCATCTTTCCCTGTCACTCTCAGCTTCCCCAATGACTCCTTCTCTCTCTATCTGTCCATTCAACACCTGTTCTCTGTGCTTGTTTCTCCACCTTCCTCCCCCCAGTCTCTAATTTCCATCTTTTTCATCTCTCCATTCTGCTATTTTCTCCGGCTGTTGTTTACTTTTGCTGTTCTTCTTGGCTGGAGGTGTGTGTGTGTGTGTGTGCGTGCGTGCGTGCGTGCGTGTGTGCGTGCGTGCATGCTTGTATGTATCATCTGCTTATCTTTTTGTTGTAGTGATTTATTCATTAACAGCTGACTCCTTTTAATCTTTATCTAGTCTGTTGCTAACCACAGGTTTAGTCTCACATGGAACCTAGGAACCAGAGGGATTCATTCCAAACCCGGTACTTTGTGATCCACTGAGGTTAGACCTGAGTCAGGACCCAGGATGAATAAATCCCCATGTTGTTATCTTTGCTGCCCTGTTGACTGTAATGGAGGGTGGAGGGAAACATAACTGCAGACCTGCTCTAAAACCCTCGTGTTCAGGTCAAATCGGACCGATTTACTATATTCATCAAAAATAAATGTTTTGATTACAGTTGATTGCTCTTAGTCCAGCAGATGTGTGAATGAATTGTGCTTTTGATGATAAAAACATGACATTCGGCACACTGTTAGAGCATGCCCTAAGGAAGATTTTTGGCTATAGGGCCATCACATATTTGTCCAATGGCGCCATTTTTAAAATGGCCACCATTTGTTATTTTACCTGTAGCTTAGGGTCTAGGCCAGCTAGGATCTTGATTCTGGTGGCTAATCCTACATTTTCAAGGATGGGGAATGCAGTGGTACTATTTACAACATGCTAGAATGTAGCTAACTACATGTATCTGGTATTCAGGGAACAAAATACACAGTAAAACCATTAACATATTTATTATGGTGAAGTAATACATGTTACATAATATATACATATACATATATACAGGTTTTCAACTGAATGCAGACTTAGTTCTGAAAACACAGTCCACCAGTGGCAAAGGACAGTGCACTGAATTGCTACCTTGACACATTTGCATTGTCCACTGCACCCCTTTTTGCATCCACAGCGGAGGAGTTCACGATAGGAATATGCTGCATATATGCCATATTCAGGTTCATATATGTGCATATATGCTGCATATATGCCATATTCAGGTTCATATATGTGCATATATGTGGATTAATAGGAGATATATGTGTCTTATACAGCTCATATATTTCCACATATATGCCAAGTCAGGTTCATATATTTGCATATATCTCCTACATAATGCCTCATATATCTGTCTTTTTGCATATATGTCATACAGAATGCCTACATATATATAGGTATTTGCAAGGTAATGTGGTAATGTGCATATTATTCCAAAGTTCTATATAACTACATGAATTAATCATTGTACTTATTTCCATTCAATGCAGATTGAGGTTTGCGGATTGCCCAAGACAATTCAATTTATAAAGAGAATATTGTTCATAGCCGCGGGAAGTAGGGGTGCTGGGGGTGCTGCAGCACCCCCTGTTGGCGAGTGGTGTACATTTGAAAAACTGAGTGACCACCTAAATAAAAATGATTAAACTACATAAAATAGTTATGATTTTACATAAAATAAAATTAGCTGTATACAGTAGCATATAATAGTCATAGCATATATTTGTATATATCAGGTGGCTTGAATTTATTTTCCAAATAAATAAAATCCGAGTCATCTACAGTAGGTCGTAGGTCGTGGGGGAGTGACATAATTGACGCGACACACACACTGCAGAGTGCCAACTTTCTAGAATGGCGCAAAAAAAGGATTTTGGATTTTTTTCTCCAACAAACAACCCAATACAAATAGTGGACCACCAGCTACTCCTCAGCCCACCACCTCTACAACTAGAGTAATATGACACAGAAGAGACTGACACATCTGACTTTAATGCATGTCCATAGTAACATGTTGGACAATGTGGATGTATCTGCTCTAATGAGGGTCTTCATTAGTGCTACCCCAGGCTACATTTGGAGTTGTGTGAAGCCCCAACACCAGGTAAGATGATATATTTTTTTTAATGCTGTGCAGTGTTTTGCCTTGTCAATCAATTACAATTGAATTCATAGTTTTATTAATATTGTAAATAATATTTTCTGACTATTTGTAATGTTATGTAGGTTTGTAAGACCCATAGTTAGCATGTGGGCATGTGCAGCTGTTGCTAAGTGATGTAGGTCTATAATGGTTTATTAAGCATAGTTAAGGCGAGACACACCAGGTGAATAGGGTAATTTATCCAGTTAATTACCTACAATAAGTTATTGTTTTGTATTTTACAAGTTTACTGAATATGCAAATGAGCCATTATCTCATTACATTTGCGCATATTTTAACACATTTCAGAAACCGAAATCTGAACTTTGAATAAAGCCAGGTTCAAAATTCTCGTTTCATTCATATTAGCATCTAAGGCTTTTACAAAAGGGATTTTGGATATCTCTTTTTATCACTCCATAAATCAGAAAATACTGTCAACAGCCCTAAAATATCAATTTTCGCCATGTTTCTAGGTATACCATCTTATATAATTCAGGCTATGAATGACATATGAACAAACCCTTCAGTAAAAGCCTTCATAATATTGATAGGAATATAACTGGAAGGTCTGGTGTCTCTACATGCTACTGAAGTGGACATTTCGGACTCAGAATAGGAGAACAAACACATTTTGAGAAAACGACCTTTAAAGATTGCAGTGAGGCGCTAGCTAAACCCTCCTGTTCTTTGGATGACAGCTTCGACGCACTCCGTGAAGGTATTTCATGTTCGGGGACATTTGTTTTTTGTATAACCTTGCTTCGTGCAAGTGACAATTGTTGTCGTCTTCTCTGTGAACGTTTTTTTTCGCCGTTCTTTGGCCATTTTGAGATTTAAATTTCTAGCGGAAAGCTAACCAGGAAGTGTTTTAGCACATCACGTGACGCATCTGAACGAATCACGTTGTCAGAAGTTGACACCAGCCAATGAGATTTCGTTTCTTGGTTTAAGACCCCTTTGTGCTTTCACGATTGGTTGCTGATACAAAGGAAATGACCATATTTGGATCCGATGAGATTGTGCAGGAGAGACGGAGCTTTTCGAACGATGACATTTTGCAAACAGCGGTCGCGGTACTTTATGTTACGTTAGAATGCTAACTTTTGGTGAATTTAGGAGAAATCTACAGATGCAAATAGACAAACTATAGTAAAATGAACACTTAAATGTGTAGTTTGTACGTCTTTCTTCCAAAAGCCTGAAAGAAAACATGTTATGGAATCAAAATAGCACAACATCTCAAAATTGACCAGTGCATGAAAAACGATGTTTTTGCCTACCGTGTCTCGCCTTTAGCAAAGCTGGGCCCGGCCCGGCACCGCCTTAAGCGGCTCCCTCCCCACTTTTGGCAGCACCCCCTGAGCAAAATCACTTCCCGCGGCTATGATATTGTTTGATTACGGTATGTTTTATTGTATGAAGCAACATTTTTAGTTTAGTTATTTCACCCAGGACCGGAACCGGATGTTTATATCCGCTCGACGTCAGCTAATCAGTTTAAGATTAGTAAATTATTAAGTATTGTTAGAAATTAAAATCAATGTTTTATGGCATAATGTACCTTAAACATACCGTCAGTTTAAATGCTATTTTATTCTGGAAAAACCCGGAAGTTCTCAATACTAAGCTTTTATTCTGAAAATCCGTCATGACGACATCCGGGACTACCGCCCTTTAGTATCATTAAAGGGGCTATTGACGCCGTTAACATGTATTACATATAATGTTATGAAAGAGATAAGGAGGAGAAAAGGCATGTGGAAGTAAGCAATGAATGTAAAATGTTGAAATCCTCTGTTTAACGCGATATCGGACACAGGAGAACGAGGGGGGAAGTCCCCTGCGTCACTACAGCTCCCAGAGAGGAGGAGCGAACAGCCAGCAAGCGGGAAAGACGAATGCTTGTGAGCTCTCTTCTGCACGGCCACCAAGGGAGAGGGAGCTGCAGCCTTACTCTCCTGTTCGGACAATATTCTGTTTGTGACATTATCACGCTTTTTATTAATTAAAGTACCAATTTGAACCTTCTCAGAGACTCCATTTAGTCTCCTTTTAAACTTCTGTCCTGGACGCTAGAATAATCACACACAGATAACAATTGGGACCAAGCCGACGTGATTCTAGGGCAACGGGAGAGAATATCCAGCCGGCTGTGGCCTGGAAACCGGAACGCAATCGTCTGACACACAAGAGATCTCAAACAATCGGTGAGAAGAAACCCGTTAAATCAAATTCTTCAATAGTTTATGCAGGAAAATCTTAGGACTGTGTGTTGGACTGCTGCTTCCGGTTCCTGAAAATAGCTGGGAAATTAATGTTAAAACAACCAAATTTAATGACAACAATCATATAACACGAGGCGTTACTTTGTCACAAGCAGGGTAAGTCCAATTTACTTATTTTTCTTATATCTAACCCTGCATGCTATTCGTTTGTCTGTTATTACATGTCAGCAAGAGGCTAATCGCTCCAATATAGTGTTCTTTGTTACGTTTTAAGTTAACGTGAATAGTGTGTGGCTATTTAAACAAAAGAACAAAATCACAGTGGAAGCTGTGATTATTGGAGAGAGTGTTTGTATTATTTTTAAAAGTCCTTTGTGTGATTTAGCAATCATTCCAATTGCGTTTCTTGTTACGTTTTAAGTTAACGTGAATGGTTGGGGACTATTTAAACAAGAACGCAGTTGATTGAGTGTAGAGATTACAGTGTGAGGCTTCTTATAAAAAAGTCCTTTTCGAGGAAAAGGCCTGAAAGTTTTGAAACTTTCAGTGGTTGTTTTCCTGTTTTCAAACAGACATTGCGTGTGGATTACGATGAGAAGTGCGACATTCGTGCGTTAGTTAGACGATATTCTGCTGATTGTGTTTGATTTGCGTCTTAATTTGTCCCAACATAGCGTGTTTAAACAGAGGAGATAACCATACTGGCTCTTAAAGTCAAAGAATTACGTGCATGGACAGAGAACTGTGACGTAAGGGTATGAGGCCCATTTATAAATTGTACATTAAATAGAAATGTTATTTTAAACTGCATTGTTGTTTTGTGTTGAGAATATATAAAAAAACTCTCCGCAGTGGGAGCCACGAGGTGTTGTAAAATCCCTTTGTTCTTCAGGTCAAAGGTTGGAAAAGTTGCCATCTTGTTTTGCCAGCATGTTTACAATGAATCACACCGCAGTCGCCATTTCGTGAAATGCTAATTGGAGAAGTGAGACTGTTTGCTTTTACCCAGTCCTACTCCTCCTTGAGAAGGACAAATCCTATTTCTTTGCAAAGTTGGAATTATAAAATAGATAGGTTATTTTACCATGGGAAGTTTGGCATTCATCTGATATTGGAAGTTTTTTCTGCTTGAATTGACGTTATTGAAATATTCCAGTTTGCAAAAGTGTTTTGGCGATTATGTGCTGTGTCGTTTTAACCAAGTGTAATATTCTTCCCTAGGGTAATTCTCTTTCTATTTTTTTAGAAAAGAAAATAAGTTTTTCTTAAATACAGGTTAGTTTTGCAATAGTAAACCATAGTGGATTAAACTGGAAATTACAATTCTGCTGGTAGTACAGAATTATTACATAGAAGAAACACTCAATAGCATTTTGAAGTCTAATTCTGAAAGTGTTATAAATACACACATGCTTCATCGCCGAGATAGAATTGCAAGTGGTTTCTAATTATAAGATAAAACACTTTATATAATACTCTTTCAAATAAGCAAACAAATGTATTGAAGCTAACACAAATTATGACATTTACATAATTCCAAACACTTCGGAAAGTGGAAGATTTTCACCAGATTTCTAATTTTCATATTTCATAGTCAAAACCATACACTGTACAATTTTTATTTTTAGTATTTCAGATTTAAAATTTGCATAATTGTTATCTTTTAATTAACTTTATTAAAAAAAAAGAACAGATTTAACAATTCTGATGATGTAGGATATTTTGAAGGAATACAAAGGTACTAGTCAGAGGACTAGTGCTTTGATCATTCGAATAGTTAGAGAACATGTCACCGAAAGAAACTAAGATGGGACTAGATGCAGAGCCAGGCTCAACTGCAGATATCACGGGAAGGGTAAAGATCAGATCAGATGCTACAACAGTTCCAAAATGTAGACAGAAGACATGGAACCAATTAGAGAAACTGTTGGAACAGTGGCAAATTTATAAGAGTTACAAGTCTGATACTCCATCTGGAATATGCCAGCCTATTGGCACACAGCATAAATGTGGTCCGAGTAGCAGACCTGCCAGTGAGGGAAGACATAGCAGAAAAAACCAAAGAGGCTCCAGTTATCCAAACTCCGAAGCTGTATCTAAGCCTGGCCGAAGTCCCTCCTCCCTCCCCGAATGTTGGTTCAATAGGAGAAGTCCTGCAGTTGGATGAAGTCTCCATGAACAAACATCTCAAAGAATTGGAGTATGAAGTAAGAGTGCTAACCAGTCAATCAAAACACCTGATAGAAGAGAATATACGATTAGAAGAAATCACAGAAGAAAGACAAACACAAAAGACAGAAATGGAAGCACTACAACTGAGACTTTTGAAGATGCAAAAAAGCTGAGAAAGATACCGAAGCTATTAAAAACAAGAAAGCGGCAAGGCAAATGGCAGCTACTTCAGGGATGGCCATAGAACCAGAGAAGGCAGGTCAGACACCTCAAACAATTCAAGCTCGGGAGGTGCCAGAGATTCAGGTGCAGAATCAACAATTCCAAGGAAGACAAAGTGGCAGAGGAGGAAAGCCACGATCAAGACGAAGAACAGATGAAGGCTGCTACAAATGTGGTCAGCTGACACATTGGTCCAGAGAGTGCTTGCACCAAACAACGGCCCTCCATGCAGATACCCCGGGGAGGTTTACGACGGAGGCAGGGGGTCCCAGAGATGTCAAAGACGAACAGGGGTGCCAAACATGACCCAAATGCCACTGACACCCTGGTATCAACCACAACAATGAGGAAGCTCAAAGGACCAGACCACCAGGTGATGCATCTTCAGCACAAGGGTATTTTGAAATCCAGCTACATTGAGCCATATCTGTCACCACAGGAGGGAGAGGTTTAATGTAAAACATGACAGTGAGTAGCATATTGCATTTACACAAAGCATAAAACATAGTAGAACATTTAGCAGACTATTTTTGTAATTATGAGAAGGAAAGAGATTACGAGTGATGTTGTTCCCCTACACAGAAAACTATTGTGTCCACACAGCTAGTGAGGTCAAGACGATGGGTTTCCACTAGGGATGCACGATATTGGTTTTTTGAAACCGATACCGATAACTTCCTGCTTCTCAAGACCGATACCGATACCGATAACCGATAATAATATAAAAAAATACGCCACTAATTATTTTAACGCGATTAACGCATGTGTATTTTTTTTCCTCGGCCGCCCCGTAGCTTCAGAGCATCGAGTTTAAAATACCATCTACAAGCTGATGCTGACAGCCCCACTCCTGCCGCCCGCTTGTGGCAGACCACACTTCCACGCTCACCGGCAGGCACCGACTGGCCATCTGGAGGACCGGGAGGGTGTGTGTGCGTGTGGTCCGAGCGAGCAAGAGAGAGACGTTACGTGCATTGTTGTTGTTAGCATCTGGTGCTAGCTAGCTGCGCTAACGGATATAAGGAGCTGTTTAAATGAAAACAGAGGAGCGCTCTATCCACACAACTGCGCCGAGCACTTGACTTGATGCAGGAAGCAGACAGCGGGACATTGGAGGAGAAGTCGGCACACTCAGCAACATGATTGCAGCGTCCAGGCAGCTCCGGTTCGAGCATATGCCTTGAGTTGCACATAGCTCCAACGCGCGCGCAGACACACACACACACACACACACTGTATTGTATTATTGTCTTCGTACGCTTTTAACACACCATCGTAGCGATGGCGATGTTTCAGGTGACTGATCAGGTTCGAAGTATTAGGGAGCGCTGGATTTGTGAAGAACTCCCCTCTTCCTAAACCACTAACACCACAGTACTGGCAAACGGGAGGAGCCGAGTGAAAAACAAGCGCCCCTCATCCCAATCCACCCACACCGCAGGATTTTCTTCTTTTTTTTTACCCAAAAAAGATATTGTATATTATCGGGGCTATTAATACTGGTATCGGTTTATCGGGATGACGTCATAATTCCTAATATCGGGCCGATAATTATCGGGCCGATAATTATCGTGCATCCCTA
>CM070493.1:45058943-45069500 GCA_036324585.1 Champsocephalus esox
CGTAGAGGAGGCTGTTGCAAGTGTCCAGACGGGAGGTGATGAAGGCGTGGATGAGGGTTTCTGCCGAAGTAGGGGAGAGGGATGGACGTAGACGGGCGATGTTTTTGAGGTGGAAGAGGGCTGTCTTGGTGATGTATTTGTTGTAGGAGAGGGTTTGGTCAAATAGGATGCGGAGGTTCTGGATGTGAGGGGAGGTTTGAACTGGGAAGCCGTCTATGTTGAGGGTGAAGTTATGGATAGGTGTGGTGAGGTCCAATGATTATTATCTCAGATTTATCGCAGTTGAGTTTGAGGAAGTTGAGTTGGAGCCAGGATTTGATTTCAGTGATGCAGTTTGTCAGGATGGAGAGGGTAGCAGTTGAGATGGACTTGGTGGAGATGAGAAGCTGGATGTCGTCGGCAAATCATATATATCTGCTTATATCTGCTAGTGAAAAAATAAGGCAAAATCAGTCAAGTTCTGGATGAGGGTTAACATGACCAGGTCAGAGAAGATTTAACAGCAGCTGGATTAAACGGACAAAGAAAACCCGTCTTGATCCTGCTGACGTCTGAGGTATACAAGACATGTTGAAGACAGAGCTCACGATGGAGGAGTTTACCTTTCAGTTGTTATCTTCAAATGTCATACCACCCTGCATCTGCACACAATGATCTGCTTCTCCACGAAGAAAACTAGACAATATCAACGATCAAGCCTCTGGAAGGTACCACCGTGTCAGTATGGCTTTATACGCTTTCCTCCGCTCAACAGTATCATCACATTCATACAGTGCTGTAATAGTCAAAGAAAACAACTGTAAAAACCTTCACAGTCAGTTATGGAAGGTTTTAACCAATAATGTGATTATTAGCCTCAGTATTACATTTGACAGGTATTAAATCCATGTTTTTCAACTGCTACCTGAAGCCCCAAATAAGCATTTGTTTTTTTAAAGAAGTAGAAGACATTTATTAGCAATGCACGTAAAATAGATAAGATACTGTTGTGTCTCCTAAAATCTGTTAAGCTTATTTAGTTCAGTCTTGTATCCTGTTTTATTTTGTAGTAACCTTTCCTTCTTGTTCCTTCACCTCACTTCCTCCCTTTGTGTGTTTTCCCTCCACTGTGATTGTCGACCCTGCCCCTTAGCCTGCCTATATATAGACCCTGGGTGTTTCTCAATCACGAGTAAAGCTGCTGCAGAGCCACTATTTCAAGCATACTACGTCATCGAGTGCCGCCGAAGTACTGTTCCAATCTCCAGCATACTTGGAAATCTACCGAGCCCGGCGTACTTCGTTCGGAGAAATTTCAAGGCTGCACATGTGTAAACTCACATGTGTCTTAAAATCCCCACAATGCTTTGCGCACGGACCAATTTCCCCAAATCTGTGGCGGAAAATGTAAGGCAGTGCCTCTCATATGACGCACACCTGCACACTTGCGAGCCTGTTCCACTCTTTGTTTTCCGAATGCCAGGAAGTATTCTTGCCTCGCTTCTGAAGCAAGATGCCCGGCAGACATGTGCTACCAAGTAAGCGTACTCGCGATTGAGAAACACCCCCTGTCTCTCTTGTCTTGTTGCCAGTTCGTTTCGTCCCATGTGCCAGACAGCCAGCGTCAAGTCCATGTCTTTCTGCCAAGAGCTAAGAACCGAGTTTGGAATTTATTTGATACTTTGCATTTTTTGGAACTACTTCGGTAACCTTTTCCTCGTAAGAGTGTTTTTTGTTGTGCACATAGTGCGTTTTTTTTAGTAAAGACTTTCTTTTGTACTTTGTTTGTCGAGTCGGGCTCTTGGGTTCATACTGGTTTGTCGTGACATATACGTGAACACTCAGTCACTCTGGAGTAAGGCCTTCAGTGATGTCCTATCTACCGAAGAGATTAGCAGTCGTCACTAACAGGATATTCGTACAGAAATCATACACCTTTATATATAACACTGAAATTAACAAATGCATGTATGACAACATATGTTGTGGCTGAAATACAGCCACATTCAGATGAAAGGCACATCACTCTTTATCTCTGTAAACGCCTACAAACTCTGCTGTAACTCTTCAACTTTGTCTTTCTTTCAGTTTTCATCTTGTCTTCTTTTTCCTTTGCCGAAGTCCTCCTGTATTTCCTGATGTCTCTGTCCATACCTTGGCACCCAGCTGCTGCTCTCAGCAGAATGTCAGAATTACAGACCTCCCATATGAACCTCTGTGGTCCTACAGATGTGTATAAATATATTCACTAACTTCTAATTGTGACTCTGCTCTACTCTTCCATGTTCTTTTCATCCTCCCTTCCCTCTCCTCACTTTTCATCCTCCCTTCTCCTCACCCCGCCTTCTATAAGTGCTACTGAGTTATATTCTGGCCATACTTACATCGTTTACACAATAGATCACGTTTCCATGACATCTATCTTCCTGAACCATCTTTGGTCTGTTTGCTTTGCAGGAGTGCAGGAAGATGAAGATGTGAAGCGGATGATGCAGGGCTCCAGCATGATAAAGGTAAAGGTTGTTATACATGACTAGTTTATTTTGTTGTTAGTTATCAGTCATTGAGATTTAATGGATGTATTTATTAAATGTCAAGGTCCGCTCGCCTCGCTGGCAGAAGCGTCGCACTCTGAAGCTGCTGGAGGACGGGGTCACGATCTGGTGTCAGTCCCATAAGACCACCAGCTGGGCCAAGGAGCAGAAGTCCTGTGAGTGTGTGACTCACTATCAACTGCATTCACCATCTCAGTCACGGCACAATATAGAACCACAAATTAGGAAGGCCTTTAACAGGATACTTTAAAATAGAAGAATTGGACATCCTCGTGACAACCACTGATTAATAGGTATAGAAAACATGTATAGAGCATGTATATCTAGGAGGTTTCATATTAGGATTACGCTTTGGTTTGAGCAACTCCACTGAGTGTGTTTCCAGGTGCAGGTGGGGACATTATTGTGGCTCAAGAGGAACTGTGTGAAGGTGATATATATGTGTGTGTGTGTGTGTGTGTGTGTGTGTGTGTGTGTGTGTGTGTGTGTGTGTGTGTGTGTTTGGCCTTTACACCTTCTTTCTTGATGTTTTGGTTTAATGACAACTCAAATGATTAAAGTCATGTTTCCCCTATTTATCAGTTAACTCTTTCTTTTAAATAACAATATAGTTTCGGCTAAAGTGGACTCGATGTTCATGTCTAGTGTTTATTAGACTCTGTAATATAATCTCCTCTCTGATACATACTCTACCTTCTAAAACTCTGAAGTAGATTTAGCAGGACTGGTGTGGATATGAGAAATGGAAGCAGCCTCACCCAGTCTGCAGTGGGTGGTCTATTCTAGGACTTGTGGACATATAACGTTTGATAAGGTCTAATAACCATTATATCAGGGTATGGCCTCAGCGTGGACAGAGGTTGAGAGATGTTCAACAAGAGAGTTTCTTTTGAAATAGGCCTGAATAGTTGGAAATATGCAGTATTAAGGAAGTAGAAAATGAAAAATCTTGTATAATTCTTTATAGCCCTAAAATGATCTAACAGACTTGTTTAATAGTCTGGTTTTAGAAGTGAGAAGTGTTTGTGTTTATATTTAAAATGAGAGTCCACTGTGCAGCACTGAGTGTTATTTGTTCCAAACCAGTGTTGGAACCATTTCATACACAGAAATACAGTCAAAGCTGCTAATTCTGCATTCATGTAACCATGACTTCCTGTTGACTCGCAGCACAGGAAGAGTGTGTGTGGATACTCCTGTAAACAAAATCCTAACGGCCATCCAGCTCAAACACACAATGTTGTAGAAAGACAAATATTTGCAATTCATACAGTAGACACCTTAAAAACAGAGTCTGGATTCTGGAGAAACATTTTTAATATGTTAACTCAACCCACAGCCCCACTGCCTTTCTCAATATATTCATGGTTTCCCCCCGCTGGATAAGTGTTGTGTATGAACTGTGTTTGTTCCCCATTAACAGAGTCAGGGGTGTGTATGCACACCAGATTTATTTTCAGCACACACAGAAGAAACAGCTAGAGGACTGTGAGGCGTTTGTCATTTATCAGAACTCCTGACTCCACCTTTAGGCAAGATAAATCAAAGAAAAGCAAATACATGATTACAGGCAATATATTATTATCTGTTCCGAGTATGCTGCTCAGATCATGATTATAGGCTCCCTATTTCCAGCAGCCGGCCCTGCCGCAGCTCAACCGTTGAGATTATAGGACATTATCTGGTGGTGGAGCCGGGCCTGGTGCTGTGGTTTGGTGCTGTGGTTTGGTGCTGTGTAGTTACCACGAGACTCAACCACTGGTTCGCCTCCCAGAGCGGGACGCCCTTTCATTTGAACAAAGCTAGACCTGCTGACTGTGTGTGTGTGTGTGTGTGTGTGTGTGTGTGTGTGTGTGTGTGTGTGTGTGTGTGTGTGTGTCTGTGAGCTGCCCGTGGTGCTAGAAACATACTGCACAAAATAAAGTATCATCATGCTTATACTGTATTTTTCTGTTACTACTATAGTACAGTTTATTTATAAAGTGGGTAACAGCGAGTATCATTTGTGTTTAATATGTGAGTTTGAGTCTGGAAGTGGATGTTGAAAGTCAAGTTGGATGTATTCTTGGTAATTTGACATACAAAAGAGTTGAAATAGAGTCGGAGCAGAGAGAATACGTGGCTATGATTTGTGGTTATGGTCAGGGTGGGGTTTGTTTCAGAGAACACAACAAGGTGGAGGCTCTCAGCCTCTCAGCCTGCCTGGTGTTTCTGTGTCTTCTTCAGAAGCCATAGTTCTGATTGTGTAATACATGTATTCAAGCATGGAGATGCACTGCACTGTCACTAAAGATCATTTTCTCTCATTGTTGATGCTTCAGGGATGTAAAGGTCCAGTAATGCTTAGAACTACAGCAGGCTTTTATTAGAATGCTGTATGCTCTTCCAAACACTCAAAGTTTAAGAGGTTAACCTTTAAATGTGGGGTTGATGCATTTTCAGACAGACTCTCCTTGTAAACATGTATAGGGTTGCACAACCTCTCCTGCACACAGCTGGCCATGTGTGAATGTATTACAAAAGTGTGAAATCAAGAAGCACCCCCACCCCCACAAACAAGTGTTTTCCCCAAACCTGACAATGTGAGGTTAAATCTGACATTCTTATCCACAATTTCTCTCTCTAGCTCTTTTTTTAATTCCTTACATAACTATTAATATCTTTGTACATATGTTCAGAGGTGACTATATAAATTAGGGCTGTCAAACGATTAACATTTTTAATCAGATTAATCACAGCTTAAAAATGAATTAATCATGATTAATCACCATTCGAACTATGTCCAAAATATGCCATTTATTTATGTATATTGTTGGGAATGGAAAGATAAATGAAAGAAGGCGGATATATCCATTTAACATACAGTATGTATGTTTATTATAACATTCTTCTGAGTGTCAAAATGAAAGACAACCCACACACCTATCAATCATCAAACCGTGGGGTCTTAATTCATTACGTGTTGATTTCTATCAACGGGGGAGTACTTCAGGAAAGTCGACAGAGGGGGGGGGCTAGTGGAGTACTTCGTGACCACAGAGTGTGAACGTTGTGATCAGCTGTTTGAGCGCAGTTCTCCAGTGAAGGGGGGGAGTCTCCCTCCGCAGCCGGTTGGCGTAGTTTTGGCACAATTCCGTTGTACAGAGTAGACCGACGTTAACAGCAGCCTTGTCTGTGCACACGGAGACCGACTCTGTCGTCCGGTGATCTTTCTGGAAAAGCTTCACAAGTACGTCGGTACGCAAATGCGCTTTGTGACACAAGTGACGGTACGCATTTCAGATTACGCACATAACCTGCGTAGCAGTTATGTGGACCCCTGTACTACGGCAAAAGTATTCTCCGTCGGGACTTCCTGCAACAACACCACGCCGTGATCTTGATGCTGATTGGCCAGAAGACATTATCAAAGATGTTCTATTGAGAAGACGATCACTACGTGACAAAAGTTTCAAAACCGTTTCTGGTCTTCGGTATTTCCAGACAGGTGGCTACTGAAATCAATCTTACTAACTGCTGTCTGTGCAATTCTCGGCGCGAGTTGGCGGACTTTAGTTTGCTTACTTCAACATCATTTTTCATGGTGGGGCTAAGCCATTTCTTGGTATGGGTGTAGCCTACCCCAGCCATACCCTGGCGCTGCCACTGGTGGGATGTATGGGGCGGGCCATTCTGCACATGCGTTAAATGCGTTAAATATTTTAACGCAATTAATTCAAAAAAATGAATTATCGCCGTTAACGCGATAATTTTGACAGCATTAATATAAATACAAGAATTGTATTTCTAATGCTAACGTTCAGTGCCCATACCGGCGCTTGTGTGCTCTGTACATGGCGATGTTGAAAGTTAAACAGTCAGTGTGTTTGGGGACGTGCTCCCTTTTCTTTTACAGACCTTTAATAGACCTAACATTTTTGCTGTAAACATGATTTTACTTAGTTTTTAAGTTGCTTCACCTTAACCAATGTTTATTTTGGGTTTATTTCCTGAGAATACTCAGGAATTACCACCTCAGACAGGACCTGCTTGTGTCCTTCTACCGCTGCACCGTGGAAAGCATCCTCACCTACTGCATCTGCGTGTGGTTCCTCAGCTGCACAGCCGCAGAGAGGGGTGCGCTCCAAAGGGTCATCAGTGAGTTATTGTTGGAAGGCTATGTTCAACAGATGAGTTTTCAGGGTAGATTTGAAGATGTTCAGAGAAGTGGCGTTAAGGATTTCAGCAGGGAGGGTGTTCCAGACGGGTGGGGGCAGCAACACTGAAGGCACGGCCCCTGAAGGTGCGGAGGCGTGAATGGGGAATGGAGAGCAGGCCGGAGTCTGAGGATCAAAGGGTGCGGGACGGGATGTATGGCTGGACGAGATCTGTGAGTTACTGAGGGGAGAGGGCTTGGAGGGACTTGTAGGTGACGAGGAGGAGTTTGTAGGTAATGCGGGACTTGACCGGGAGCCAGTGGAGGTTGAAGAGAGTGGGGGTGATGTGCTGCCAGCACTTGGTGCGTGTGAGAACCCTGGTAACTGAGTTCTGGATGTACTGGAGCCTGTCCAGGGTTTTGCTGGGAACCCCGGACAGGAGTCCGTTGCAGTAGTCCAGGCGGGAGGTAATAAAACAATGAATGAGCTTCTCTGCAACGAGTCGGAGAGTGATGGCTGGAGTCTGGATATGAGGTGGAAGAAGGCTGATTTTGATACTGACTTGATTTGGTTCTGAAATTAAAGGGTTGAATCCAAAACAATGCCAAGGTTGCGGACCTGAGGGGATGGTGAGATGATGGAACCATTGATTTTGTGGAGCAGATTTCTAACCTTCCCAAGCAGTGCCTTGGGGGCCACAACCATGAGCCCAGTTTTATTACTGTTAAGTTTGAGTAGGTTGGTGGTCATCCAGATTTTAATTTCATGGAGGCAGTTGATTAGTGACTGAGGGGGGAGATGGGCAGAGGGTGTTGTGCTGATGTACAGTTGGGTGTCGTCGGCGTAGATGTGGAAACAGAGACCATGGCTGCGGATGATATCACCAATCGGAAGGATGTATATTGTGAATAGAAGGGGACCGAGCATACTTAAGAAACATCGAGCAATACACCACTGAAACAACCAAACACTGGAATATAACTTGGTATTAGGGTGGATAACTTGTTTGTATTTACACTGAACAAAAATATAAATGCACCACTTTTGTTTTTGCTCCCATTTTTCATGAGATGAACTCAAAGATCTAAAACATTTTCTATAAACACGATCTATATAACGATTTCTCTCAAATATTGTTCACAAATCTGAAAACATCTGTGATAGTGAGCACTTCTCCTTTGCCAAGATAATCCATCCCAGCTCACAGGTGTGGCATATCAAGATGCTGATTAGACAGCATGATTATTGCACAGGTGTGCGTTAGGCTGGCCACAATAAAAGGCCACTCTGAAACGTGCAGTTTTGCTTTATTGGGGGGGTCTGGGGGGGTCCGAAAACCAGTCAGTATTGGCAGGAACTGGAACACGCTGTCGTTTACGCCGATCCAGAGCATCCCAAACATGCTCAATGGGTGACATGTATGCTGGCCATGCAAGAACTGGGATGTTTTCAGCCTCCAGCAATTGTGTACAGATCCTTGCAACATGGGGCTGTGCATTATCATGCTGCAACATGAGGTGATGGTCGTGGATGAATGGCACAACAATGGGCCTCAGGATCTCGTCACGGTATCTCTGTGCATTCACAATGCCATCAATAAAATGCACCTGTGTTCGTCGTCCATAACATACGCCTGCCCATACCATAACCCCACCACCACCATGGGCCACTCGATTCACAACATTGACATCAGAAAACCGCTCACCCACACAACGCCACACACGCTGTCTCCCATCTGCCCTGAACAGTGAAAACCGGGATTCATCCGTGAAGAGAACACCTGTCCAACGTGCCAGACGCCATCGAATGTGAGCATTTGCCCACTCAAGTCGGTTACGACGACAAACCGGAGTCAGGTCGAGACCCCTGATGAGGACGACGAGCATGCAGATGAGCTTCCCTGAGACGGTTTCTGACAGTTTGTGCAGAAATTCTTTGGTTATGCAAAGCGATTGTTGCAGCAGCTGTCCGAGTGGCTGGTCTCAGACGATCTTGGAGGTGAACATGCTGGATGTGGAGGTCCTGGGCTGGTGTGGTTACACGTGGTCTGCGGTTGTGAGGCCGGTTGGATGTACTGCCAAATTCTCTGAAACGCCTTTGGAGACGGCTTATGGTAGAGAAATGAACATTCAATTCACGGGCAACAGCTCTGGTGGACATTCCTGCTGTCAGCATGTCAATTGCACGCTCCCTCAAAACTTGCGACATCTGTGGCATTGTGCTGTGTGATATAACTGAACATTTTAGAGTGGCCTTTTATTGTGGCCAGCCTAAGGCACACCTGTGCAATAATCATGCTGTCTAATCAGCATCTTGATATGCCACACCTGTGAGGTGGGATGGATTATCTCGGCAAAGGAGAAGTGCTCACTATCACACATTTTTTCAGATTTGTGAACAATATTTGAGAGAAATGGTTATTTTGTGTAAATAGAAAATATTTTAGTTCTTTGAGTTCATCTCGTGAAAAATGGGAGCAAAAACAAAAGTGTTGCATTTATATTTTTGTTCAGTGTACTTATTTGTTCTTCTTCCTCCATCTGTTCACCTCCTCTCACACAACCTCAGTCTCTGTGATGGAGGTGGAATGTGTTCGAGAGGGTATCCAGTCAGAGACACTGCGGCAGATGCTGGACTCAGGACAGGAGCAGCGGTGTTTGACGGTGGTCTTCAAGGGTCCCCGCAAAAGTCTGGATCTGCTCTGCCAGAGCGTGGAGGAGGCCCAGCACTGGGCCCGCGGCATGAGGACCCTGCAGGAGAGGGTGGAGAACATGACCCAGAAGGAGAAGCTCAACCAATATCCTTACTGTACTTCCAAATTATAGAATGGTCCACTGTATACAGTATGCAGTCAAAAGTGACAAGAATAATCATATAATCAAGTCTTATTCTTTGGAATAATTATTACATAATTCAGGTTGGAGGCTCACTTCCCAAACCAAACCATTCCTTTTGTCCTCCTCACTTTTTTGATTGAAGGAAATGTTTTTAGTGTCTATAGTTAGAATGAGTCTGATGGACAAACACTACATGTTGTGCTGCTGCTGCTTCCTTGACCTTGTTGGTTTGTCACCTGGATTCATGCTTACCTGAGTCGGGCCGATCACAACCACGATGATAAGATGAGCTATGAGGAAGTCCAGACACTGCTACAGATGATCAACATCGACCTGAGCGACCAGTATGCCCGCACTCTCTTCCAGGTACAAACTGCACACATACTTAAAGGTCCCATGACATGCTTTTCCGGTTATCACCCTTCCCCTTGTAACACAGAAAATACCTCTCTATGCTGCCCCAGAACGCTTCGTTGGACATTTTCTTTTCCCATTGTGTTCTTCCTGAGTATAGTGACGTAATGATACCCTGGTCCAAATGGACCAATCCGCGGAGCTCCTCACACACACACACACACACACACTCACTCAGCCTTATCTTTTCTCCGCGGATCTCCGTGTTTGCTCAGGCTGAGTTCCGCGGTGTCTCGCTGTCTTGCAGCAACCAGGAAACGACACCAGTAATACAGCGAACTCACACTGTCCGCTCCTCGAGCCCCAAAGGGCGGAGCAGCAAGCTCTGCAACGTCCCGTCAACACGGCACCCAGACCCCACGCAGCATTCTCATCTGTTTGTCATTTTCTGGTTGCTAACAAACGCCATTGTAACACATAAACACTGATGTCCATCTGCAGGTCACCCTTGAAAAAGATATCTTTTGATCTCAAGGGGCTTTCACCTGGATAAATAAAGGCTACAAACAAACAAACGGTGGTCAGAATCAGAATCAGAACAGAGCTAATCAGAGCACAGTGGGCTCATAGGGAGGGGGGGGCAGGAGCTCCAACAAGCCGTTTAGGACAGAGAGTGAATGCACATACTATACAGAG